>JAULBU010049982.1:0-13020 GCA_032358235.1 Odonthalia washingtoniensis | reverse complement strand
GCAGTGTAAGTTATTCTTGGGTGACAAATTCATGTTGGGAAAGCAATAGCGGGAAAGTGAAGTGATTTTCAACAGTGATTTGTATACAGAAACTGTTAACTAGTCTTTCATAACAGCAGTTAGGATATTACATAGGAACTGGCGCAATTAGAGATGCCCGACGAGCTTGTTCATCAGCTTAATTTGACAGAAAAAACAACCGTCTCTTGACTACAGACGAGAAAGAAATACATCGTGAAGAAAAGGTACTTGAAAAGGAATTGTAACGTACGTATGGAAGTACGTGATTTGAAAGTGTTGGGAACAAAATTAGGAAAGACGGGGATGAGAAAGAATTGAAAAGTAGCGACGAGTTTATATCGTGCTGCCAACAATTGGACCGTAATACGGGAATACTGTGTCTGTAACTGGTAGTCCAAACATTAGGAGTCAATGATGGAATTTTGAAAGTTTGAAAAATAATTGCAAGGAATGGACGTGGACATATTACATAATCTGCTGAATTCTGTCAACAACATTGCATTAAAATGGTAAGAGGCAAAATTTAATTTTTAGCAGCAACTACGAAGGCGTAAATTTAGAGCCATTAAAATTTGCGAAACTAAAATTTATCCACGTTCTGGCCGTGTTCGTCGTTCGATGTAAAATCTTACAATAAAGAAAAAATACATTTTGTAATCATTTATAATGGAATGGGTCAACTCATGAGAACCTCGTGACGGATGTGATAATGATGTAAATCTATCATTCAATATTGACGATATGCTGACACAACGAAAGGCCTGGAAGAAAGTATTCTCTTCTGCAACTAGGAAGTTGTTTCTAAAAAGCAAAGTATCGCATTTTAATTTTACGAACATACCGAAGCGGTTGAGTAAATATCGGAGTGTAAGGAATTGCCTTTGAAATGCACAAAAATTTGGAAAAATTCGGTGATGTTTTTACTCGTCGTATAATGGCATTGATATTCCCACAGGACGGAAAGGGACCACACGACGCATTAATCAAGCAAAAAAGTGGTGACAGCAAACTTATTGACGGAATTGTATGTGCTTTACGAAAAGCGCAAAAGGGAAGTGTTGAAAAGCGTGTTTTTCGGGCATGTTTGTTTGCATATCTACCGGGGTCTGATGTACGAAAACTACTTGGACAGAAGGGAATGGATATGATTCAGACAGCGATTCAGAGTAGAATGAGGACGTTGATTGTACGACCGAATGTGGAGATGCTGAGATACAGTCTGATTATGATGATTATAGTACGTATTGGTAGCAATATTGATCCTGAACAGTATGACGAAACAGCTGGTGACGAAGATGTTATGGATGATGGTAGGTGATTTTCTGGTACTGAGAGTGGTGCCTTTTGTAAGGCAAGGAAATGTGCGCGAGATGATTGGTTATAAATGATTAGACATGGTATGTAGAGTAAAAATGGTAACTGCTACGCATCTTAGACAAAATTTTACAGACATTGAAGTTGAACAGGTTGTTTATTTTCTTCTCAGGAGTGATATTGTTCAGAAACTGTCTTAGGGTAGTCGTCGTGTAAGATGTGGTAACGAGGTGAGAAACATTCCTTGCGTTATGAGGGAAATGTCCATAGAAGGTATGCGGAGAAAATATATAACGAAGCCAAATACAAAGAAAGAGACTAGGAAAATAGGAAGAGATTCATTTATAAAACTTGTACAAAAACTAAGCAGAGGCGAAGTTAAAAGGCAATCCTTTGTTGATTATGTGTTAAATGGTCTTGTATATGAAAACATATCAAATATGACGGAGTTGGTTAAGAGGGAAGTGCATAAGGGAGAGGACAACAATTTTCCTAACGTAGATTGGAAAGTTTAGCTCAATATCTCAAATACAATTACCAAACACATGTATCGTATACAGACAGTGACCCATTGCATGATGTGTATTTTGAATTACTTAGTGGTGCAAGAAGTGAAGAAAGAATTGGGAAGTGCGCACAATGAAAGAGTGTATTTCGTGCCATTGAAGAAATTGATGGAAAGATAGAAGAGAAATTTGATAATGCGAAGGCTGTGCTGGAAGATTTCAGATACAAAATCAAATTTTATATAGGACATGTACAGAGGTGTGTAGCATAATCTGAAAGAATTGGTGAGATAATTAGGGTTTATGAATCAAAAAGATCCTGGAACGGCGTGCATTGTTTTCATGGACTACAAAATGAAGTTGGAACCAGTTAGGCATAAATAGTCTACAGCACAATTTTTTGGCAAACGCGGAATGTCGTGGCACAGAACTGGTGTATTCTACCGAGAAACAGGGAAACAGTTGGATAAAGTGAAAATAATGGAAGCAGAAACAACTGCAATTTAAAACAGGAAAGGAAATGGAAAGAAACGTAAAAACGTGGGAATAGATGGTAAATGTCAAGAAGATGTTACGGGAAGTGATGCGAAGGATAGTCTCCCTGATTTTTTCGTTGGTCGTATTATACAGAATGATGCAACCCAATACTGCGTGGAGACTGTTAGCATATTTTCGGCATTGTTATATAGAGTGAAGAAGCAATTACAGGCGTTTGCAAAGATGTGGATTGTTACTGACAATTCCCCGTTGCTACAAAAATATTTTTATTTCCAGTAATCGAGTTACAAATATGCAATCATCAGGATGTGTTATTGAAAGGAGTGCTGCATCCAACTTCACAGGATAGAAAAACATGGTAGACGCCCATGTCACAATACGAAAAAGACATATACTGCGATTTAACGAACGAGAACTGGATTTTATTGTCCCCTGAGGACGTTGTAGAGGCACTGGCATACTACGGCGGGTTACCAAACACAGCTGTTGATTTGATTCACATAGATCGAAAATGGAGCAATTTGGAAAACTGGTTTGTAGAAAAAATGCATCATTAGGAAATGTTGATGAGCTCGTTTTTGAAACAGTTCTATGCTCAATATTAAAAGTTGAATATTATCAGTATTCTGGGGGTTTATTTAATTCATTCAAATTTACTCTACTCGAAACAGTTGCGTTAGAAACGGATGTAGCAATTGGTTTGAATGAACAAGATGAAGATGTGAATGATGCCAGTTTATTGAATGATTATTTAGATAAGCTAGTGGTCCCAGGGAAGAAATTCAAGAAGGAAATGGTTTTGGATTTCAATCAAAGACAGAATCTGAAAAATAGAGTCATGATTAACACAGCAGAAATGGAAATAAGCGTTTCCACATCACTGCTAATGTTTTATTCCGTGAAAACGAGACTGGGTTGCAATCATATTTATGAGTAAAATGCATAATAGGAAAAGGTGCAACTTTATTGAGGAAAGAAGTACAGTGAATGATATCTGTGCTGAGTTACATTTCGAAGGTGAGGAAATTGAGGGACAGAGTTGTAAAGAGGAGAAGGAAACAATCTTAGGTACGCAAGATGTGGAGTTTGAACGTGAAGAGTTGACAGATGTGAACAGTCCCTCTAAATCTTCTGAAATTGTGTTCACGAACAATTATAATAATTGTACAGGTGAAGAAAGTAGAGATGTCGGTACCCCGAAAAAAGTTGCAACAGTGGGAATCTGGAAAAGGAGAAACAATTACATGTGGAAAATGCAATAAGCGGTATAGGAGCAATGGAAAACGGAATGGGCATTCTGAATTGTGTAAAGAGAACCAATTAGATAGAACAACATTAAGTTGTGCTCCAGTGATGGCTTCTGAAACTATCTATAAAACTGGTGGTATAGAAATATATAGGAAAGAACAAAAAAAATCCTCTTTTGCGAGATATTATTATCAGTGACAATTTAGGGAATATGATATATAAGCAAGGATGGGAATGCAAGCCAAAACGAGGAAATACGTTGGGTACGAACAAAGTTCATTTATATGAGAACGAAGAAAAGGAATGGTTTGATAAGGGTGTTGTTGATCCTGGAAGTAAGATTAGTGCTGCAATATGAGTGATGCAATCAGTATTCATTATACAGATCAATACATTGTAGCAACAGAGCAGCAGATTACACCGAAAATTTCACAACTTGTAAGATTACAGGAAGGGAAGCGCCGAAAGGAAGTTGCGGAAAAGTAGCCAAGAAAAGCGTGGAGAAAGACACGCGAGAAATTTCAAAGCATGTTACATCCATGATACAAGCGGAAATTGAAAACATGTGAGATGTACATTGTGTTATTCCAAATATACCTATCGAAAATCTACCAGAACCGCTATTTGGTGATACTTGCCTAGAAATCAACGAAGGCATACAAACAAAAAACAGACAAAAACAGAAACTAACAATACAGGAAATCATTCAGAACATCTGGAAACACGGATTGGTTGTAATGGAGGAGATTGTAATCTTGGTTGTCCATCCAGTCGACAGGTCATGAATAACTTGTACGGAGATATTATATTACGAATTGTTGCAAATGAGCCGGAAATACCACCACGTATGGTTGTTGGTGAAATAATTCGTACGCTTCGTCGGGATAGTAATGCACTTCCACAAGATTTCTCTTCAGAACGCGGATTATATACAAAGTTGGAAATTTAAAACGAAAAATGAAAAAGACGTTTTCAGCTGAAAAGTAGATTTTAGAACCGTAATATGTCTGAAAAAATTTGAGTATTCTAATGGTGTTTAGTTATGTAGTTGCTACTAACTAAATTGATGATATATTATTATATTTATACGAGGTTCGACCATCAGTTTATAAACATTGAAATGCTTCATATATGCCATCACACAAGATGATTAGGATATAGTTCTTTGTATTCACATATAACATTGGTATATTGCAAAATTTATAAATATAAATTACCTAAGAAAACTGTTGTGGGATCACATAAAAAAGTTCCCGATCAAGGCTTCATCCTTCTCCGATAATAACACCTACCCTTTCATTATGATTTAGTTTGTGGCACATGCGACCAAAGAATAAACGAGCTCATTATCCGAAAGAATGTTGTTGATGTTATAGTTTTGTGAATTTTCTCACTAAACATATCTATATATTATATGAATTATTCATTTTCTGACCTCTTTCATATTTTGATATTGATGTATATTACATAAATAATTCGTTTTTGTATAATTTCCCACATTTATCTCAGCGGTTTACTTCACCGTTCTCGTTTTCAAACCTTCATTGTCCAGTGTGTACATTGGTATTTCTAATAGAAAAGAAGAAAAGTTTTCAATGAAGATTGCTGTTACGTAAAAATTATTAATACCATACTTTATTTCAAGTAATAGCAATGTCCATTGATATCACGACATACTCACTGTAGTATGAATTGGATGTATATCAAACATTTACCAAGTATCGAATTTCCATGTTCAATGTTTGATTCATCATATTATGTAAATGATGTCGTCTTACGTACATAGTATTATATTCAATTTTGCGAACCGGATAGTGTCCATTTTATTGCAAATGCAAAAACAAAAATCCAATAAATCTTACTACCAGAAAGTTATGTTTTTTGAAAAAAAGTTAGTGATGCTCATAAACAATGCAACTTGTTTCCAAAAGAAAAAGATGTAATGATTTGGTTTTACTCAATCATTTGTGCAGGTTCTATATAAGTATGTAAAGTGAGTAGTAATCAGTGTCGTCATATGTACCAACTTTACGTAACCAATTTACTTCCTCCACAATAAGTAACGACGCAATATTCTTTAGACATATGCAACACGGTCATGGAACAATTAAAATATAATATCCTGACCGTACGTATATAAATTATTTTCTTTCTCGTTTTCAGACGGAAATTTGCCAGAAGTACCGCTGTTTTTTTGATGTTCAGGTCAATTACTTGCTCATCAGTCTAGTAGTAATAATGATGATGATTAATAGTTTTTGTTGAAGATATTGTACGAATAAAATAGTTTCAGTAATTGGTTATTTATTGCATTTTATTCGGAAAGTATTACTTTCACTATACTAGAATTCGGTAATGTTGGTGGCGAAATGCATGATGTTTTGAACAGCGTAAATAAGAAACAATTCTATGGTATATTTTTAGTCAGACGTTGTCATTTGATAACGAAAACATATTGTAAGTTAAACATTGATATAGATAAAAATAAAAACATCTTTCAATGTTTTGATCATTTCGTACCTTAACTTATACCTTGTAACTGGACAAATTGTCACACCTCCTTACAACTATATACTACAGTCTTCTACGCTTTGTAGTTCTGGAAAGGTTTTTGCTTCATGCTTATCGTTCATGCTGTTTGTTTTATTTGTAGATGAAATGTTCGCTTTGGTATTCGGGAAATGTGCTGCAAAAGAAATGAGATGATAAAATTATTTTGAGCAACCCGATAGAAACGTAAAGTTTTGTGTAGTAATTTATTTTTTCAAAATTTTTAAATGCCACGTGTATAATTTTCATCTAACAATTGTTCATTGCATCATTCTGGATTATGTAGCTGTGTTTTTTATAACACCAATTTCACGCATCTGCGCACCACTTCGTTCCCCTTTTCCACAGACAAATATCACATTTAACCGCCACCTCTCAACTGTTCACATCATTCAAATATGTTACAGATGAATCTTGTCCGTCATTCATGGTTCCTACTCTGCACAAGAAGCAAGAACATAAAATAAATAGTCGATTTAGGACACAATTACATGAGTACGTTATAATGATTCATTACTTTGTTTTCATCAACAATATTGATTTATACATTGAAAACTTTACCTCCTATTCTAAATGTAACTCCTATGATTAATGTACAAGCCATTATAAGGATTAATATTCGTGCAAAACACCATGCTTGTTAACTTAGTGATATGGCCAATTAACGGTCAAAAAAGAAGATTCCACCATAAATTAAATGTGACATTTCTTGTATTAATGTTGTTCTACTCAACCTATAGTAAAATTAGTACCAATTGGTATCTACACCTATCATCTACCAAAAGAAGGCAGTACAACAACATTTTACGAATCTATTTTAACTATGTCTACACGAGCAGCAACATTTAACTTATTATCAGTATGAATTCTATTCATTCTCGATTTTGACCGGAATGTACGCATACTGAAAACTCACACATTTCTGTCCAATGTAGCCTACATCATTCTAATCAATTCATGTTGAACATATATATATCTGTTCACACATTACCATGTGTGCACTGTTTCCCTATAGGTAATATACTAATGATTAATGTCATTACATTTATCCGATGCCGTGTGACATCTACCTGCTGGAAACTGTATTAAAACAATCAATTCAATGATTACAATCTGGATAAGATCATGTCAATGAAACAATCAATAATATGGTTTGAACAGATTTATTATTTCTGTCCAAATGTGGACTCGCTTTGTCTTCGAGATTTATTATCGTTAACAACAACTTTCGTGTATGTACTGAGTCAATCATTATGTTATAGTTGGGGATTAATATTTTCCTACATGGTAAAATTGTTTCACATATACAATTCAATGCTTCAAATCGTTAAAGTTGGTTGGTATGTGGTAAAAACTTTCAGTATTCCGATTGTAATCCTTCTGAAAAAATTATCATTCATTTCGTTATATCACTTTCTACTCACTCACACTTTTATCTCCATCACTTTATAGTTGTCTCCTTATCAAGTCTACATACACCACAGATATCATTAGATTCCCCTTCAAAAATCCATGTACAAACCTTTCTATTCTCTTTTCTGTTTATTTACATGACATTCATGTTCAGTTATTTTTTGTCTAACTTCGTCGTATAACTTTAAGATTATGTTGCGCTGACACATTTTCTTTCATCTGGTTGCAACGTCACATGTAAAACGTGTTCATACAAATACAACCTCGTCAACGGCAAAGTATCGCAGGAATTAGAGCGGATGACACTACAAGATTCGTGTGGCATTTATGAATTACAATCTCCAGTTTTTTCAACGGAAGATGTTAATCAAGAGCCAGTTCTGGAATGTCCTGATTCAAAACTGGATTGCGTAAGCTAAGATTTTCAGCAGTTCATTGTCATATACAATTTCGTATATAATTTGGTGTATGGGACATCAAGGTGTTGTATAAATATAATCTCAACTATGAATATGTATACCACATGCATTTTATTTATGAAATAGAGGTCTTTATGCAAAAAGAAGATATTTCACAACTTCAAAAATAATCCTTAATGTACATAGTCACTTTTTCCCAATATTCGCCTTTGCACAAAACACCTTACTTTACAATGCATAACATCTCACTACATTAAAAATATTGGTTAAATTTATTCATTAGAACAAGTTCACATTTCATGGAATCATATCACTTTACTTTTGACGCTAACACATATGAAAAAAAATACTGTAAAGACTATTACTTTAAATCTTTATGTATATTATATTAGACATATCACATTTAACACGATTTTTTTCAATAACCGATCGTAATTCAGCACAAAATAGTATCGTTGAACTTCGCTCTTTGCAACGGCCATCTGAATGTTGGATTTAGTTTTCTAACTAGAAATAAATTAATAAACATAGAATTTATAACACTTCACACATACCAATTCCAGGAATTGACGTGACACATATGTCATATACATACAAAAGGTATACCACATACCGTACCATATCATTCCGTACTTCTGAATAACAGCACCATAGGTAATATACTTACGGAATTTTCCTTCCCTTGTCTATAATCATATTTTTTAAATTTATATACAATCAAGTATATCTGTTTCTTATTCCGACCATATTTTCTAAATTTTTGTTACTGGTCGTGCCATCACCCTCTTTTAAATAACGTTGTTTTCACCTATCTCCATTTTTATCTTATCATACATACCGTTGTTCTTCTCAGTCTTTACTATCCTGTCATTAAGCTTATCACCATTATCCAAAATAATAATACTTTATTTCGATCGCACCTTAGATATACCATGATTTTCTTTTTGCATTCCATAAAGCCCATACTGTTGAACATCATCTTGTTCACCACTTTCGTATGAATTTCATTTGTCATTCTCATAACTGATACATTCATTTAAATCCATTATGTTTTTCTTCTTCGTGTCATCACCTCCTTATATGCCTTGCAGTAATTTTTCATCATATTTATCAGAGTTATCAATGAATGTTTCATCATCTGAGAAACTCTCACCAACTTTACTGCCTGCCCCTCCACAGATGGACAAGGAAATACAATTATTAACATTTGAAACATACTTTCCAAATCCATGCTCGTCATACTTAGGTTTTTTTGGCCAAGCCATTTTAAGGTTAACCATTTTTACATATTCGTCAAATTGTTCATTACTTTTTCCATCTTTTCGTTCATCTTGCGTACCAGCTTCGATTTTGGTTTCCATTTCGTGAATGCCTCCAGGTATATCCTTTGTGATTCCGTCAACATGTTTCATTTCTAACATTTCTTGTTTCAAGTCATTGTATGTTACTATATTCGCCTTTTCCTTCTCCTGTTCGCAATCTCTTTCAGGTCTCTTCGTTTCCGTTGAGTAATAACTACTGCCACTACTACTCTTCTCTTCCTCCCTTTTATAGCTTATTAGCACGTCATAATCATTTGTGAGATCAACTATTTCTACTGCCCCTTTTCTTTTTCTCTCATCATTTTCTAGATTCGGTGTCCCGCAGACACAGCATAACCATGTTCTGTATTTTCGTAAAATTGGATTACGTTCCCACATATTTCGTTAGTGGTTAGTTAGTATTATCGTATACAATGATTCGCCTTACCTGTTATTACTTGTCGTGATTCATGTAGTCGAAGAAGCGGTGATGGTCTTTGCACTTACTGTCATTATCAGGACGTCTTGATTAAAATTTTCAATTATGCATTGATTTTTCTTTCAACTTTTGCACAGATATGACAAGACGGTTTTCTTATAAGATGGGAAAGAGTAAACATAAATTTGTAACGGCTTGCACACTTTATGTATACACATATTGACAGTGGAAATACCCTACCTTTCTTATTACTACACAGGTTTAGACATTCGTATACGAATTATGTTTTTTCCAGATGTCAGTCTGCATAATGTCATCTCAGTATGATGTCTACTTTATTTCTCTTTTCATGTACAGCCCCAACTACCTTTCAGTAAAGTGTCAAGGTACTGACACTGCATTATGTTCTTTCAAAAACTGGTTAGTAGCCACTCTGTGACGTAACGTCTGTCGGATCAGAAACCGCTATAACGCCATATCCGTAAATTTTTAAATTGTTCTTTATAGATTCAATTATAAAAGGGCATTTCCCTATGACCACGACACACACTGTAAAACAATGAAAATTGGCCTAAACTTGCCTCTTCTATTTCAAACCATCTCTTAATTTGCCTTTTAAGTTCGGAATTATTGTATGATATCTGGAAGAAAATCATTGTTGACATTTTTACGATTGTAAAATGTCAATACAAGCATATCGGGTCGAATTGAAGTCCAAACTGGCACAAAAGCCGGGATTGAAGTCAAAGAGTGATTCATTGAAAAATGTCAAAAATTAATTTATTAAATTAAAAAATGTCATTGCGACGAATGGGTTAAGAAACAGTGTAGACGGTATTTTTAACTGAGGTTCCATATTAGAAGATACATATTTGGTACACCACCTATAACGCATTTCGGGGTCTTTTACATGGTGGAATTGAAAACATTTTGTGGAAACGAAAGGTAGATTCTAGTAGAAGCTATGCTGTGATAATCGGAATATTACTCCATGAAGTTGGGACGTTATTGGCCGTAGATTGAGCGTGATAATGCTCCTATATGTGCCTCTTCGAAGAATGAGACAAGACCCTGAAATCAAAAAAATGATTTCGGGTCACACGTGTAATGATGTTCTGAAAATAAAGCAATGAGAACGAAAATGTATAACATACGTGTAATGTCGTAAAATTATTTAGCCGGTGCCTTCGTTTTATTACTTCTGACTTGATTTGAAAGAAAGTATCAATCTTACAGATTACGGTCTGGAAATGCGATAATGAAAATTGGCAAAAGGCAGCATTGCAGATTGGAAAATGCACAGAAAATAGAAAACAGTAGAAAAACGTTATCTACCATTTTCCCATGTACGGTTATACTATGACAGTATAATTCCTGGTCGCTCATTAAATACAGTGATCGTGGAAAAGGATATCAATTTTTATATCTGTAATAGCAGTATTGTAACTGGTACGGTTTATGCCTAGTATATATAATCCTTCCAGATGTTTGTTCCGTGATGTAAGAAACTGCACGTGAAACGGCGCACGAACAACGAAGAAAAAAGCAAGAACCAAAAAAATTAGTCAAGAAGTAAACAGGAATATGGTTACTGTGGGATATACTATTGTCCTTTCTCAATTAACTTTATTGATAAACAATTACCTAGTTAGTACTGTTTGTGTCTTGTGGAGTTACCTTATTTGATGTTCCGCATAACTACAACTATTTCGGGTTCTGAGTGCGAAGCAAATAGTCACAGCAGATGCAATACGATCTTCTTGATCGCAGTACTGAGTATGTTCAACTCAGTTATCTTCGTGATTTTGTTCCTGATTGATCGTTCTTCTTTTTCGATTCGTCTTATATTATTTTACCATTGCTACTTATATGATTATTCAGAGACAAGTGCGCTTAATGCAAATAAATCTAAACATTAAGAGATTGTAAAATTATTACTTTTTTATTATTTGTCTTGTATTAATTATTTTAAACTCTCGCTTGTTTAACATTTCAGTAATCTTGAGTTGTAAAATTATTACTTCCTTTTATTAAAAATAGCTTTGTAATAAATATTACATGCCCCATTTTAACAATACCTAGATGTTGATTTCATGTCATATGACAGATAAGAAGGAGGCAGAAATATATTGTCACTGTATGTACACAGTGGAGACCTAATAGGAGAGTATTCAAATACCGCGAGATAATTTGTAAACAAGTGAGTTTGAGGTTGTAAATTGTTTCGTGCATACACTTTTCAGATAGGTTGGAAACAGTGAACAAGAGCAGTGATTATAGAATACACACACACAGTTATTGAACACGGCGAATAGGTAGAGACATTTATCTGAAGATCAGTCTGTAAAAATATACAGGACGAGCATGTAATAAATTTGTCCTTTCACAATAATATCCTCGCACATTATGGTAAGAGCACCCAATCCACTATTTCCCAAACTATGAGATCATATGACGTATGAGCTATGTGATGCATCAAAAATAAATTGTAGCGACTGTGAAAATGTCTCGAGCAAACATTTCCTATTAGAATACATTTCATGTCCTTCTAATTATTTGTATTGGAAAGCTCTCCTACTATTTTGATTTTCCATTTGAATAATGCTGACTCTCTTACATTCTATCTCTCGATGTATGTTCGTCCACAGTCACAGAGCAACTAAACCTATCGACATCGTACCTTTCTCACAAATTCATGGAACAAATAGTGTGTCGACTACAGTTACGTACACGTATTAATATCTGACTACTACTCATTACTTTACCGACATTTTTAGTTTTATTGCGCCTAATAGAGGCCTCGTTTTTCCAAAAAAGAGAGTTCTCTGGACGACTTGAATTAACTCGTCTCGTCTTCACTCATCACTCTTACTAATATTTTATATACTCTTCCCTCTTCACAATACCTCGTCTCTTTTGAATGACATTCGCGAAACAACTCAAACTGCGAGTTAATAATTTCATCATAAAAATAACTCACCATCATTATCATTATCATCATAAATAATTATAAACAAATTAAATCATCAAATATATATATATATATCAAATATATATCAATATCAATTTTTATTATTAATTTTTATTAGATATAATTTTTTTAAGCTTTCAGTTTTATAAATATAATAGTAATAATAATAATAATAAATATAATAATAATAATATAAATAATATATAAATAAATATATAAAAAGAATATTTAAAATATTAATAATACCAAAAATACCAATATAATATAATATAATATAATATAATATAATATAATATAATATAATATAATATAATATAATATAATATAATATAATATAATA
>JAULBU010049971.1:0-13024 GCA_032358235.1 Odonthalia washingtoniensis | reverse complement strand
CAGTTGGTGAGTTGATATGGTGGTATGAATGGTGCCATTTTCTGTTAGGAATGACGCTACAGTTTTCGAGAGATATTCACATGCGTTATTGCTGTGAAATAGATCAGGGGATTTTCCATGTATGTTTCGCATGTGATTCATAGTTGACGGAATGATATGAGAGAGTTCAGATCTTGAACGTATAGGTATACCAATGATATACCTGGATGCTGTGTCTAAGAAAGTGGCAACGTGGTGATGGAATCGGCCGGAGGGGGGTTGGATGGGACCAATTGTGTCGCTAGACAAGTACTGGCCTGTGGTTTGAGGGGGGATGATGATAATTTATGCATGTGTTGAGCAGACTTGCCATACGTGCAACCTGAACATGTAAGAATTGTGTTTTTGGGGATTGATACGTGTGCGAGATGTGGATAGAGACCTGATTTAACGATGATGCGGAGGAGGGGTATGGGTGCATGATTAAATGAAAGGTGTAAGGCCATTGTTGAATTCAATGTTGCGTGAGATGGGGAGAAAGCAGGTAAGGCTGTAAGTAATTTCTTCATCATTGTTGATGATGATTGATTAGTGTTGGGAGTTGTGTGTGCATGGTGTTTGGCGATTACAGGGTTCTGGAATGATGTGAAGGATTCTGTTGGATTGTAATTAGGGGATGAAGATGCGGAGGAATTGGGGGAACGGTCTGGGTTTCAGTAATCATGTGGCATGGTATAGTAATGATGCAGATTTTTGTTTATAATTTGAGTGCAGAAAATAGTATGAAGTTCCGTGCCATTTAGCAATGGGAGTTGGTAAAGGAAATGATTTCAAATTGTAATTCGGTATGAGGTAGGCCAATCGGCCGGTAAAAAGAACGGATTTTTTGGATTGGATGATTTCATGTACGGATAGGAGCGTATTAATAAGCTCAGGGGCCGTGATGGCCTTTATGGAAACGATGTCGTTGATTGTTGGAATATGGATGGTACCTTTATGAGTGGTTGCAGTTCGATTATTGGTTGCAGTCAAAGAGTAGCGGGAGCTTATCAGAATGTGCATATGAGGTCCGAGAATTGGGACGTAAGACAGGTTGGCGGCGCTGTCCAATATTTACTTACCTACTTGTTTGTATTCATGAATAGAGCTGTAGTTTTAATTGGGGTTATTTTTTGCGTTCGTTGGCGATGTGGGTGGGCTACTGGGACTTTGTTGTAAATTATGAGTCATTCTTGGCCTACGGCGTGTCCAGCGGGGTTGGGAGCTTGATTGTAATGGGACTTATCTTGCTTCTTTAGACGATACTGAGCGGCTGGGTGTGGAAATTAGTGGAAACCAAGAGGATTTCCCGGATCTCTACATTCGTTATCGGAATGATTAAATGCCCGTCCTACTTTGGCTGCATGGTAGTGGCAGAACTTAGTAGGCAATCGACGATTGTTGGTGTTGCGGGTATGATTATATTTGGTGAATGATTTAGAATGTTGGGGAAAGCATTGTGTGAGAGGTGCAGTTTTAATTGCATTTAGTTTGAGGGATTATATGGTTGTTTGGATTTCTTGTATTGATTTAAGCATGTGGAGGAGCCAGAAGGAAATGATTGGGGCGAATGTGGGATGCGTTTTCAGACCTTTGATTATGAATTTGATGGTGGCTTGCTCTTTGTTAATTCCAGGGTAACGTGCTACTGACATTTGACCTCTGATGTTAAGATGTGCTTCAATGAAGTCGTCGGTAGTGTCGTAGCTAGTGATTATCATGTCTTCAGCTTTAGTCTGAAGGGTGTCGTGATCGGCAATTTTTGTGCGTTCTAACTTTTTTTGAACTCTGGAAATGATTAAGGAATGATTCCGGGGTGTTCCAGGCGTGAGAACTGCGTATGTCACTGATTTCGAGAGAGATGATATAATCACACTGGTAAATGCGCTGACTACTCTATGATGGATATGGTTGTATGTGTAGTTGATATGTTCTATTTGATGCGTAATTTGGAGTGTGTCTACCTTGCATTGAATAGCCATAATCCATGGAATTTTGTTATCCGGGTCGAGTTCTGATATAGTTGGGTTGTGGAACGACATGGTTGTGGGGGGTGGATATTATTGCGGTATTGGTTGTTGCGTGTCCATAGTGGTGATATGGGATGTTGAAGTAATTATAGGAGTGAAATGGTGCGTGTGGGCAACAGTTTGCTTGGGCGATTTGTGATAAGATGTAGTATTATGTAGATCGGATGTGGTGGGATGGTTATGGTTCACGGTGGCGAAAGTGGGATTGGTTATGTTTCGGTAGGGCGAAAGTTCGAAAGGGCGAAATTTAAATACATGAGATAAAAAAACATTGTTTTGTAGCACTGCTGTATTTGTACAGTGAATTATTGGTCCACATGGCTGTGTCCATTATTTTACACGCATCTCACCTCTTCTAACGAAATTTAGCTTCAAAATCAATATACAAATATAATTAAAATTTTAAAATTTTATTTTCTTATTTTCATTTACTTTTATGATGACTCTCTCACTCCCTTATTTTTAAGTTTTTATAACTATTTGATTACTTTTTAATGTATCAACCATTCTTTAAAAATTCTGGTTTAATAAGTTTACAATTATGGCCTTGTTGTCGTTCGTCACTGTAATTATGTTATGTGTTTGGTTGAATGAATTACGTTTTTTTTGTTTGGGAGTGGAGTTTACAAAGTTTGGCGGGAGATCAGGAAAAAATGATGATATTGGAGGTTTTCGTTGGAAGATTTTGAGATTTTGACGTTTAACACGTATGACAAATGTACGACTGTGGGGGGAGGGGGGGGTTGAAGTTTGAAAAATGAGAAGAAGACTTCTTACTTAGTGTTGTTGTTGTTTGTTGAAATGCCGATAAAACAATTTGAATCCGAAGTGGAATGAGTTAAAAAAAAAAGCATTATTGTTCATGTACATGATTCCACAAAACTCTTAAAACCCATAAAAAAGATGTGTAGAGGTAATCAGAACAAAAAATGATTGTTATATAAATAAATAAAGAGGCCCACAAATAAAATAAAAAGAGAAGAGAGAGAGAGAGAGAGAGAGAGAGAGTTAGTCTCCAATTAATAATAAAAAATAATAAGTAAATGACATCTCAATAATAATAATAATAATAATAATAATAATTAATATTATTAGATTTATGAAATCATCAATCACGACTGACATCACCAACGAATATAATAATAAATAATAATATGGTTATCACTGATGAACCGACAATAGATATAACTAACCACCACCACCACTACCACCACCACCACCAACAACAACAACAACAACAGGAACAACAAGAATTGATAAGTACTAACAAGAAGACTACGCCTACGACTACGACGACTACTACTACGCCATGGATGAGAATCGCAGAATCGATACCGGATCCAATATTCTCACTATGTTCGCAATTTAATAAGGACACGCACGGCGACCGAGTCAACCTGACTATCGGCGTATACCATAGTGAATGTGGTACTTCAATTGAACAAGAATGTGTCCGTCGTTCACGTTTATCTTTACATGATACATTTTTTACAATTTCTCCTCATTTATATCTTCCTCCATCTGGACATCCTTCATTTTGTTCACTTGCATCATCTCTTTTATTTCCTTCTCACCAATCGTACATCATCGCAAGTAGTACACAGACCATTGGTGGTTCTGGTGCTTTACGTATAGCAACTGATTTTGCTTATCGTTTTTTAGAATGTCGAGAAGCTTATGTATCAAAACCAACATGGGGAAATCATATAAGTATATGTGAGGATACTGGTTTTAATAATAAAAATATCCATCAATACAGATATTATGATAATAGTAATGGGAATTTAAGAATTGATTGGATTTTATATGATTTGAATAAAGCACCTAAGAATAGTTTGATTATTATGCAAGTATGTGGACATAATCCAACAGGTGTTGATCTTAATATTAATGAATGGAAAGATGTATTAAATATTATAGAAAAACGAGAATTAATTATTTTATTTGATGTTGCTTATCATGGTTTATTATCAGGTGATATAATTAAAGATACTGAATGTTTAAGAATATTTGCAAAACGTATACCAATACTTGTTGCACAATCATTTAGTAAAACAATGGGTATGTATGGACAACGTATTGGAAATTTGATTGTTACATTACCAACGACGACAACGAAGACGACAAATAATAAAGGAAAGAAAAAAAAAGAAAATGATATTTTATTACAACATAATCGTATTCATGAACAAATATTAAGAATCATACGTACTAGTTATTCTAGTCCATGTGTATATGGTGCACAGATTGTAAGTAAAGTACTTGGTGATAAAGAACTTCGTCATTGTTGGGAGGAAGAAATGAAAGTTATAAGTAATCGTCTTATAAGATTACGTGAGAAATTAGTAAACAGTTTAAATAGTATTATGGATAGTGATAGTGATAGTAATGGTAATGAATATAATAATAAGAAATGGGAATATATACGAAATGGAAATGGAATGTTTTGTATGGTAGGTTTAAAAGAGAATGAGATAATTATTTTGAGACAAGTTTATCATGTTTATATTACTGCTGATTCTAGAATTAATATTGGAGCTTTATGTAATTCAAATATTCAATATGTAGCACAATCCATACACAACAGTCGTCAGCAAGCAGTAGCTTTAAAAAAAGGGTCCCATTAATTAAAAAAATTATTTTATTATTATTATTTTTGCCAATTATATATAATCTCATCATCTCGTTTTTTTTTTTTTTTTTTTTTTTTTTTTAGTAATCCAACTTAAAAAAGAAAACTAAACAAACCAAAAAATATATAAATATATATATACATCCCAAAACATATATGGGAAAACAAATATTACGATGCGCGGTTGTCGGATCAGGACCTGCAGGCTTCTACGCCGCGCAAGCGTTACTGAAGAAATTCCCATACGCTATTGTCGATATGTTTGAACGACTTCCAGTACCGTTTGGACTTGTTCGATATGGAGTATCTCCAGATCATTCATCAACACGTAAAGTAACATCTCAATTTTCCTTATTATTTTCACAAAATCCTCATCGACTTTTTTTCCATGGTAATCTTCCTATCCCTACCACCACCACTACTTCATCCACTACCACATTATCATTACCTCCATTGAATGATTTATACCATCATGTTATAAATGCGACTGGAGCATCTCATGCAACTACTTTACCATCATCACAACAACAACAACAACAACATAATATATCATCAACATCATCAGTGATAACTGCTCATGATTTTATTATGTGGCTTAATGGTCATCCATATCATATAGATGATATACGAATTCCTAATTTATTAAAAAAATGTAAACATTTAGTTATTATTGGTACTGGTAATGTATCTATCGATGTCGCTCGTTTATTATTACGTCCAAAGAAAGATTATGATAAATTTGATGATGTTAGTCGTCGATCTTTAGAATCATTAAAACAACTTAATAATATAAATAGTATACATATTATTGGAAGAAGACAAGCACATTATGCTGCATGGTCATCTGCATCAATTAGAGAATTACTTACTACTATTCCATATATACATACTATCACTGATCATACATCACTTACTAAAAGTTTAACTACACTTAATACAAATACAAATACAAATATACAACAACAACAACAACAACAACAACAACAACGTAAACGTAAACAAACAAGAATGTTACAAATCTTATTAAAACATACTACTTGTTCAACAACAACAACAAGTCCAATTTTACTAAAGTCGACAAAACTTTTAACTTTATCTTTTAATCAACCACTTGAATCCATTTCTTCTTCTTCTTCTTTGCAATCGGACACTCGCTTAACATTGAAAATGACTAATAATAATAATAATAATATGACACAGCTCATAACAGACGGTTGTATAACAAGTCTAGGATATCAATCACAATCACAATCACAAGAGACGACTGCTGCGGTCGGTTGGGCAAGTGGTAAGGCCAGAGGAATCATAGGTGATAATAAATGGGATGCAGAGACTGTGATTGCGAATTTGAAAGATACTACAACAAAAGATGAGTCGAAATGTGGGATAAATGAATGGTTGAGAGAAAGTCAACATCAAGTTGTTGATTGGCAAGGTTGGCAAAGAATACGTGCAGAAGAATTACGAAGAGGCCGTTTATTAAGACGTCAAGGACATTGTGTTCGTATCGAAAACATTGCAGAAATGTTACGCATTGCACGACGACGGAGAGACGGTAATGGCAATGGCGGCAGCTGAGGCCGGATGGATGTCTTTATTTCATGTGAAATAAAAAAATACCCAAAGAAAGAAAGAATAAAAAGACAATTTGCCCCCAAAAAAGAGAGAAAAAAAGTTGTTTTGTTTTGTTTTTGTCCGTTGTTTTTTTGTTTTTGAATTGTGTTGTTGTGTTGAAGGGAATCATAAAAAACATATACAGTATATATATATATATATATATATATCATATATATATATCAGACATATATATTATATTATATTTTATCTCTTTTAACGTGGTTGCAGACGCCGCACACGGCAGCCAAAACCCAAAAAGGCTGAAACCCACAACCCAAACATCTAATCAACATATATCATCCCCAATCCACGCCATCGATCACATCACATTACCAAATAAAAACGGTTATACCCAATCCAATTCAAACCTACACACACAACAACCGAAAAGTAAAAATATATCAAAGATAGAAAAACCTAGTTTGTAAATCTTTATGAATTTTAGGTTCTCCACAAGTAAATTCTGCAGGTAAATCATTACGAATTTTTCCACGTTTTCCCAATTTTTCTAATTTATCACTTGTATTTCTTGCCGTTAAACAACGTCTCATTCTTTGTGCGACCAAATCAGCATAATATATTTGCGGTACAATAGCTACAGGACGATTACATCTTTGAAAAGTATAACAAAGACAATATACTAATTCTTGAATTTCATCAGGTGAGAAATCAATATCATTAACTAAGACAGTATATCTACTTGGTCTTGAAACACCTTGAATACCATTATGTGATACGATAAAAAAATCAAATAATCTAGCATGTGCTATATCATTATCAACAACAGTACCAGGTATACAATTATCAGATGAATCTCTTTTACTACGATCTTCTGCAATAAATCTACAATGATGACCTCTTTGCATTACTATAAATGTAACTTTTGGTTTATATTCCATATTATTATTATCTATATTTAATTCATTATTTATTCTTTTAAATGTTTTTTGTATTTCACACATTTCTAATTCAAGTACTTTACAAAAAAATCCATCACTTATACCATTACGAAATATTACTATATTTTCAGGTAAGAAATACCATCTTGAATAAAATGATATTAATAAATCTTTTATCATATCACCAATACCAACAATATGACCAATTTTAGAATCTTGTAATCTAAATGAACATGCTTGATGTCCACCTCTTTTATCCATAGATCCTACCATTGCTGCTACTGAATCACCTTGTCCCATACGTGCTATAGATGAACCATGTGTTATTGTAGCTCCTATAAGCATAAAACTATTACCTAATTTTTTAAAATGTTCAGATGGAATTCTTATATTTATACCACCAATTTTTGCATTAATTTTTAATACTAAATTTTGACAAAATAATAATTTAGGTTCTTTTACATGTTTACTTATTACACATTGACTAGGTATACCTAAATATGTATCAGATATATTTTTTATATTATTATAATCTAATATTGATTCATCTTCTTTTATTATCATTATTATTTGACAATTTTCTATTTCTTTATATATTTTATCCATGTCATTTTGTACTGATTGAGCATATCCAAAATTTATTTTTTTTGGATTACTTAATTTTACACCCATATTATCACATGTAACTCTCATACATTCAATAAATCTTCCAACTTCACGTTTATTTACATTTGCCAATACTAAAACTCCCCATCTATCTATTGCAATATCTGTATCATGTAATTTTAAATCTTTCATATTCCATGCATATTCATATTTTGCATTATCAGTTAAATCTAATTTTATACCATTACCCATTAACATTTTAGGTGGTGGTAATATTCTTCCAGCAATTCTTAAACGATCAACATTTACTTTAATACCAAAAGCAGATAAATAATCTTTAGTATGACTATTAATATGTTGTAAACCTTTTGCAATTTCAACCATTCTTGATTCAGGTTGTCTTGCACCAATTTTAGAAAGTTTATCTTTCATATCTAAAGTTAATGGTCTTACACGTCTTTGTCCACCAACAATTGTAGCAACTTCTAAAGGTATAGCTGTCATAGAATCTTTATCTTTTCCAGTAAATTTAACTTGTAAACATGGCATATTTGGATATCTTAAAGTTATACCACGTGATGAATAATGATCAGCTACAGTTATACTTGCTGAATTAATTGGTCCTCTTAGACCAGTTGTAGATCCTGCATTTGGATCAAATTCAAATTGACTTGCAGGTAATGTAGTTAATCCATCAATTATATATTCTTTACAATGAATATCAGCTTGTGCATTTTGTTTTACTTTTAATCCACGAAATTCATTAGCAAGTTTTTTAATATCAAAATTTGATAATCTTGTATGTAATACAGCTTCACCAATAAGTTGTTGATTAATAGAATTAGGACCTTTTAAAATTTCCATAGTTAATTCTGCCATATTTTGAACTGAATACATAACTGTATACATAATATCAAAACTTAACATAATACCAGATTCTTGTGGTCTAAATGCTTGATAATAAGATGTCCATGCTTCACAACCTTCACCAAGTCTCAATCTATTTACCATATCTTCTGGTGGTTGGAATGAAAATCCACGTCCTGTATAAACTAATTCTCTCATGGGTGCAGTTCTTAATGCAACATCCATTGCTGTTACACATTCATGTGGTATTTCTTTACTTTTACCTAATACATAATCATCTATATCTTTTAATCTTAATTCATTAACCATATTAAAAGTAATTTTATAATCTATACCATCCATAGATAAATTAAAAAGTTTACAATTATCTCTTGAACCTTGTTGATAAAATGTTGGACATGATGCAGTATATGCATTTTTTCTACCATCATAAGCAATTTTACAATTTTGAAAACAACTTGAGTATTCAATTTCAATTCTTTGAATTAATCTAGTTGTAATACTAATCATTACTGGACGATCTGTTTGTTTACCACCACGACCACCTCTTCCACCACCTCTTCCACCACTACCTCTACCACCTCCACCACCACCATATTGTGATTCTTGTTCATCATCAATTTGTTCTATAATTACATCATAATGATATATCATTTCACGAATATCAGTTAAATCTACAGGATAACAATTTACAGCAAGATCAATTTTTTCACCAGCTTTACCATAACGACCATTACGAAATGTAGCACCATATTTTGCAAGTGAATTTAATACTTCCTTCGCACTTTCTGGTTCAGGTCTTGGTGGTTTTTCTTCTCTACCTCCTCCACCACCACCACCACCACCACGTCCTCTACCACCTCTACCACGTCCTCTACCACGACCACGTCCTCTTCCACGACCACCACGACCACCACCTCCACCCATATAACCACCGCCGCCTCCTCCTCCTCCTCCTCCTCCTCCATCATTACCATATCCACCACCACCACCACCTCCATATCCACCACCACCATATCCACCACCACCACCACCACCAGCGTTGTAATAATCACTCATTGTAGAAAAAAAAATAGAGAAACCAGGTTAGAAAAAGAAAGAAGATGATTATATTTTTTAGACGTTATTTTTTGTATTTGCTATTATATTGTTTATATTATTATTTATTATTGTTATTATTATTATTGTTATTATTATTATTATTATTATTATTATTATTATTATTATTATTATTATTATTATTATTAGGGATCCCTTATTATTATCGTTGTTGTTGATTTATATTTTTTTTGTGAATGTGTTGGGTTTGTTTTTGTTTTGTTTACTTTGTTTCGCGCAGAATAAAGAAAGAATGAAAATTAGGAAAAAAAAAAAACATGGATATAAAAAAGTAAAAAGTTGGTTGATATGAAAAAAAACAGAAAACACACACAACACAACACAACTCAAATAGTTTCAAAAAGTCAAAAAGGTAGTAGTAGAACTTTTGTTTTCGGGAAGACAATTTCAATTGAGTTATAAAAAAAAAAAAACAATAAAAACCAACGTGCGCGTGTGACACGATAAATAATAAAAAAAATGTGAAAAAAAACGGCACGAAAATTAAATCACAAATATTAACCAAAGGGTGTCCAAAAAATTAATTAATCAATCAGACAAGATAGATCAAACAAAAGCAAGCGCGCTCCGGATTGTGCTCAAAAAAAAAAAAAAAAAACGGAAGGATGCGGACGAAGGGTGGAAAAGAGAGAAGAGAGGAAGAAAAGAGTGGGAGTTTATTAAAAAATTTGTATGAAGAAAAAAGTTTTTTGTACGAACACTGAGGACACCGACAGAAATGATTGAAAATGGCGGTAAAAAACAATTCAAGAGAGATAGAAAAAGTAATATTGTTTACTTTTTACTACCCATTCTAATTAAATATTTCATTTTATTACACCCACCCCGGTAGTTTTATTTGTGAAAGTTTCGGAAAGACACGCGCCTTCCACTTCAAACAAACTGAAATAACAACCCGCTCTCCCACCCACAAAGAAACACGGCATCATCTTACGTACGTTGTTGATGACGGAATTATTACTTTTTCTTTGTATGTAATGTAAATGTTATTTTAAATTTTCGAATTACACTATTTTTTCTTAAACTTTAACAACCCCTTCCTGTTAATTCATTTTTTCAACCTTTATAATGTTAACAGAGCGTTTTGGCAAACTGAAAACAGGCAGAGGGAATGACATGCTGACAAAAACAGAATATGCTCTTGGCCGTGCCAAAGCGCCCCAGAAAAAAACGACTTGCCACCTTTGCTGGTGCGTTATCAAGCACGGCCAGTTCTGCAATGAAAAATAGATTGTACCAAAGGCACAAAAATGAAAAGACGGATGTTAAACAAATAAAGATAAGAACTAGGTCTATAAACACGTCTACATTTAATTTAAATCGCTATTCTGATCATATGGCTTTGCATGATTTCAGGTTTAGGACCACGGACTTCCGAAAAGCGCCGACCTACTTAGCTTCCTGAGAGGGATAAAAAAACGTAGAAGATACAATTGCGACAAAATGATTTCCTGTTGCATAGTACTGAAAAGGCTTTCCTCTCCATGTAATTGGATGCATCTGGAGAGGATGTTCGGAATGCGATGTCCGACACTTAGTGAAATATTTTGAGAAACAACAAAACATTTCACTTCTATATATGGTCACTTGGTGACTGAATTAAAAACTGAACAACTTACGGAGAGGGATGGAATGTACGCAGAGAACATCTAGCCCAAAGGAGCTCCACTAGATGGTTGTGCTGCGTCTATTGATTGCACGAAGATCAGGATGGAACGTCCGGGTGGAGTCAATGCACTACAACTTTCTTGCTATTCAGGGCACAAACAAATGGCATGTATTAGCTGTTAGACTATAACTACACCTGATGGATTGATTTTTTCACTTTATTGCCCGCAGGTGGATCGAGGACATGATCTAACTTTATTAAGAGGAAGTGAAATAAATGAGGCTTTAGAAAACTGCCTATTAATTGAGAGAAAACAATACTATGTTTTTGATGACGACGCATACGTTCTGAGACAGGTCGCATTTGATCGATTGACAGCAACTACAGCGCAAAAAATTTTAATACAGAAATGAGTAGCATGCAGAAGGCTGTGGAATGAAGTTACAAGGACATAAAAAAGATGTGGACCCGAAATGAATTTTCCCGCTCGGTCAAAGTACGACAGACTCCAATATCACTTCTGGACATTGCTTCTGCCTTGCTTCTAAATTTCAAGACGTGTATTGAAAAAGAGGGCCAAGTCGGATCTTATTTTAATTGTGCCATTCAGACCTGAAAGATGACATTTCATCATAATTCTATTATTTTTTTTAACTGGGATGCCAGTAAAGACAACACTTCTACCACTTTTGATAGCTAGTCTGGTGCGGCCTTCCGTTCCATTGCATCGATTTACAACAGATTATTCCATTCAATTGCGTCTATTTCCAACCGCTTATTTTCTATGTCCAAACGTCTTTCATTTGTCTCAAATAATTTTAGAAATCTATCATTTTTTGCCTCCAGACGTTGCTTGTCCAAAGTTATTTCCTCTTTCTTCAATTCTACTTTTTAATTAGCGTACTTTTGTCTTGCGGCAATATGTTTCTGAAGACATACCTGCATTTCATCATCCGAATCCTACTCAAGTTGACGGCGTCTCCTTTTCCTTCTGGAAGATTCAATGCTCTAAATGGTAGAATTTTCCATCGCGTCCCCAGTTATCTGAGCAAAATTTGTCTCCAATTCATCATTCCCGTGACGCGTGACAGCCATATCTCTTATATTATTTCCGCTCTCAACTAAAACCTCCTCCGGTACACGCAGTTCATTAGATTAAGTCCTTCCAACTTCGTCATTCTCATCTACTTCTAAAATAGTGTCATCTAAAATGTCGACCTCCTCGGTATTTTCTTCCGCAAACCCAGAGGTGGCCATGTTAACAGCAATAGTTTCTCCACATTTCTGTGGTAGTCGTTTGTATCGGTCCAGGAGCGTTTTTTTCGTTGGCCGCTTGAAAAACGTAAAGTTATTAGCTTCCATGCTTTCGAAGAATTTTTTAGTCACTTGCTCGAACAAGGGGTCCAGCTTCCCCAATTTCGCTACGTGTGTACCAGTACTTACCACACTCTTCAGTAAAAATAGATCCGCCTCCCCATCGAATCTATATCTTTTCCTCGATTGCGACTGTGGGTGCAGTTGTTGAGTGGTTCATCTCGTAAATGTTGTTGTGACGGTGGAAGTTGCAATGGAGGTGACAGTGGTTAATTTTGTAAATGTTGTTCTGATCGTGGTCGTTGCAATGATG
>JAULBU010049960.1:1827-13027 GCA_032358235.1 Odonthalia washingtoniensis | reverse complement strand
CAGAAGGACCGTACAAGGTGAGCAGCACACTTGGAAATACGGTAGTAATTGAACGACCCGACAGGTCGGTTGAAAGAGTCTCGCAGTCGCGAGTAGTACTGGCACCGGAACCATGAACTCTCGATAAGATCCAGAATGCTGTACGCCCACTGCCGGACAAGGAGTTGATACCAAACACCTTCCCGGTAGAAGACGGAACAATCAACGCCGACGAACGAAGATCAAGTGACAGATGAAGTTGAGACCCAACCCGCAGGAACTGCGGTAGACGTTGATAACAACTCGATCCAAGTCGAGGACGAACGACAATTAACCGATGAAAAACATACAACACGGAAAACCGTAGAGGACAATGCGGACGACGACCAAGTGATATATGAAGTTGAGAACCACCAACACGTGATTGATAAGACAGTTGATCACGGGACGAATGATGATGAAGAACACAATCAGGCAAATCTGGGACAGACACTATACCGTATTCGTTGGTACTGGTACGCAGCCAAGGATGATACTTGGAAACCAATAGAACACCTCCCGAGGAGTAAAGTAGCAAGCTATTGTAGACAAAAGCGGCTTGAGTTGCCGAACGATATCAACAGCTCGATAGATGGGTGGGTTCGGCTTAAAAAGGATCACAAACGCCAACTCGGCGGTCGGGAACATTAACCAAACGCAAAAACTTGCGTTTGGGCCGTGGAAACTAATACCCATTGACACAAGGAGAGCACTCTTAAAAACGCTTGGCAGCTGCCTCAAAATAGACCACCAAAGACACCGGCATCATCAAATGACACGAAAGGAACAATCCGTACGGGCCAATACTTCAAGCCCACTGTACGTGCCACTCCATTACAAATCATCAAAAAACCATCATAGGTTTCAACGAAAATTCAACAACTGAAACGTGCATCAATTTTATGCAAAATATTGATACTGGTTTTTAATTGGCTCATCTACCTACACGTGTGTGTGTTGACACCCAGAACGCCTCTCGGGTTACAGTTCGATGATTCACTGCATCTCATCAACACTAATGCGGGAAGAAACCCCCCTCCACACGGAGACCGTTCAACATACTAACGCCACCACGGGAAAAAGAAACAACACACACTCTCCATAGGCGAGACAGAATCAATACCTCTCAAACGAGTCTAAAACAAGCCACATTAGACCAGCTGGGCCGACACATCCGATACAAATCGTCATACAACCCCCACCAATTCAACGACCAACACGTCGACTGCCTCTACCATGCAAGGTCACGTACGGACAAACGGAATTCTCTTCGAAAATAGTTTTAGTGGAATACACCACCAACCGCCAAACACCAACCCAAGAACATAACTCAAATTCATTTGAGGTCGTCAAAAACTGGCGAACAAGTCACATTACGTTGCAAATGGACGGTAATGGCCCTAGAACAAACATGACCCGACACATTGGTGACGACCGCAAAAACCCGTGAATAATCACGTTCGTAACACACGCTTCGAAAGCGACAGTAAAGACAATAACGGAAAACCACCCGGTGATGCCGAATAAAATCAATGCAACCAACAGCAACAAATGGTGATACCCTGGGCCAGGCTCAACCTCCACATGGTGTCGGATTCATCAAACGTTATCCCAAATCATGCCACACGATAGAATTCGTGGTAGATAACGACATGAACAAACCTGGAAGATCATCACTCATCATTACAATACAGAAACAACCCAGCAAAAACGAAACAAACTCACCACGGAAACAAGAACCCAACAGTCACATACGATCAACGATCGGCAAGACCTACCTAATACAACTTCAACGGATTGCGGTAAATACGGGACCATCAACAGTACTTACGCATACTATTACTCACCACATGGTGAACGAGAAAACTACCAACAACACCTTCAAAAAGTGGAGGTAAACGATATATATGTAAATCTGGTTGACTGAACAGATTAATTCTGGTTCCAGCCTCAACCCACACTATCTCACGTGATTGATACAACCCCTATCAAGCCTTAAAAAGACCTACAAGCAACCCGTTACGGGGAATGGCGACTGCGTCTGCTCCTAACATCAACAGCTAGTTTTTTATACAACCATTGAACACTCTTTCAGAGCAAGGAAGACAACAAAATAGAATTTTTATTTCTGGACCAAATTCAAGAATGAACAACAAACACAATCATACTCTAATATAGAGGAAGCCAAGTATCTTACGCGGCATATCATCGCGGACAGACAACTAACCGGTCATAGGACCTAGGAAAGACGGCCGGGGATGTACCTGCGTAATTCAACCCAACTTTTGGTATGGTAGCGGTCATCAACTCCGACCTCACGAAGCAATCGTCGAACAACATCCGCAACGGCTGAACCAGGTACTACACCAGTAAAGGAACCAACCCTATCGGGGACAGACGAACCAACTGCGGCATATGCAGGCAAGAGTTCTCGCGGATCTCTCCCGACATAATCACGCACCCCAGACTGACCACCGTAAGTGTACACGGAAGACTCATCTTCGTCCAGCGCGGCGTCATCATTCTCCCAACCGGCCGCCCCACCAGCCTGGCTGCTATCGTCATCATCATCATCCATACCCTGGTTACCACCAGTAGACACATCAACCCACCCACTGGGTAACGCATCAAATTTAAAACCGGTAGGGTGATCGTCGGGAACCGGTGCACGCTCACGAGCAGAAAGTCTCTGCGAATCCGCCTCGCCGATTACTCGATGAGCGTATGGATCGTAATTCACCCAGTCCACACCAGCCGCGATCCGACCGGTTGAATTTTCTTCCTTCTTTTCTCCACGTGCACGCCACGTGGACGGAAGCTTACCAAAATCCGTGTGCTCGACCACACGTAAGAGACTCAAATATTTGTCAACGTTTTCCCGATTACCAAGAATCTGTACCACGTTTCATTCACGGCTAAATTCAATCGTGTCAGGAGAAACAACCCAAATCCGGTATTTGTCAATCACTTCCTGAAGCATGAAGGCCGCTTTTTTCGCCACCATCTCGATGTATACTACTACCTACCAACCGCTTTCGGGATCATTCTGTATCTCGGACAAGGTCTAAGTAAAGCAAGGAGTAAGATCCACAAGACAACCCCTGGGGACTTCTACGCGACTCCAATTTGTTGTAAGCTTAACCCAACCGTCGCTGCGCGAGTTGGGGCGAAGGTCATGGTGTGTCACGCACTGATATGGCGCAGTCAAGCCATACGTCGAACGAAATGGACGCTCGACTCTCACCTGGACCCGCCAGTAAGTTGAATCGTTGCTCAAATACCGGAACATAGCCTTAATGGTCGGTTTCGTAAACAACAACGCCTCATTTCAAACCATGAGTTGTCACGTCCAACCTTCCAGCATCTCAGCTGTAACACCGTCAATATTATTGACTTATTCAATCTCTCCCTGAGTACGACATAAGAATTGATCTGCACGGGTAGTATCCGGAATTGGGACAAACGTCAAGAAACGGTTCAAACAGGCATACGCAGCTTTGGCGAAATCCGAATGAACTCCCGAAATAGTTTGACCGCTACCGATGCGAAGATGATTATCGTAACAGCAAAACTGGTGTCGCCAGGACTCGGTGCCCAGCGCAGTTAACGGGATACCCGGGGAGAACGCCGTTAGGAAAATAACGTGGAATTATAGAACCGTCCAAAACAGCCTCCTTGTCAAACCAGGGAGCAGCCCCGTACAGTATGGAATCTTCAAACGGACCATCGTCATCATACGCGATTGGCGCTGGGTATGTCTTATTCGCAAAAGCTAAAAATCTGGACTGCCTTCTCGCATCATCTTGCTTATTGTCCGCTTCAACACCCGGAACAGAGATAGGTGGCTCTGCTATTGTCGCAGTAGCAGAAGCACGATCTGACATCCCACGAGTGGAAACTGGGGACATATCCTCCTGCATTATCGCGTCGGTTGTAACGTTTGGAAACAGAAGTGCACTACCTCCACTTGTGGTTGCCGGAGTTGACGGCGAAGACGCTTCTTTAGCGGGTGATAAGTTGACCTAATCTGTTGATGCAGACGACTCTGTTTTTCCTGTGTCAGGCACAGGGGACGAGAGCCCGAACACCCTTAGTGCGAACCCTATCCTTCCCTCTCTTTAGGGAAGTGCATTGTACTACAAAAAAATGGGAACTATCCAATTCAACAAACATGCCTCAGGACGATAACGAAAACCATAACGTCCTTAACGACGACACAACTCCCTCCAAGGAAGGACAGATTGAAAACGACGACCTAAAATCCGAAAAGGAGCATGAAAGAAGAACCAAAAACAGGGAACCCGATAACAGCATCTCGGAACAAATCGATGATAAACAGATCCCACCGGGGGAAACAGACCTACACCATGAGATAGTGAACAACGACCAACAGTCGGAAGAAACAGAAAAATACGTCATCTAACGGATAGTGGAGCACGGCATCAACACCGACAAACAGCACCCAAACTGTATAAAAGGAGAATAAACTTACCAAGTCCGGTGGTACGGCTACACGCCGGCTGAGGATACCTGGGAACCCATCAGGCACCTCCCGCGGAACAATTTAGTGAGCTACTGTAAAATGAAAAAAATTGAGTAGCCTGCCGATATCAACAACTCAATCGCCGGATATAATCGGCTTAAATAATCCCCAAAACTGGTGAACAGAACCTAGAAACAAAGAAAGTGATGAAAAAAAATGTGAAAAAATTTGCAGAAGTGGGAAAAGCTGGCAAGTCAGTTGGACCTGGATGTCTGTGTTGGTTGTACAGTAGAGCCATCTTGGATGTTACTATGTCATTCACATCGGTAATATAGACGCTACCCTGGAACGAGGACTCCGAATACCCTTATTTCTGATTTCCTTCCTTCCTTTCTGGAAGTTCATTTCCCTACAGCCACATGGCGCCAAAATGACAACAACGGCGACAACGTCGGACGAACAAACCATCCACAGCGGACGCAAACTCCAACCCAACAGCATTCACCCCATCCATATGGGGTAGCGGCGACTCGCGACTTTCTGGATCTTTCAACATTCGACCTAACAGATGGAATTTTCTGGAACAGCCAACATTACACTAGTGGTCGACTCCTCAACAGTACACACTGAATCACCCAATTCTGGTTCAGCAGGACAAAACTTATCGCTACTTCATAAGCGTCGTAACAGTACACCTCCCGAACAAGTAGAAGAAAAATACGCAAAACGGATAATTTTATCTGGCTATGAATCAACAAAAAACATTGAACACCAAACTCTAAAAGAGGTAACCAAATTGCTGACACGAATTAAAAACGTGACGACAACAAACAAACTAGATCAAATCTAGGAAAGACGACCGCGTATATAACCGCGTAACTCAACGCAACTCCCGGTGATGTAACGATCGTTAACCCCAGCCTCACGGAGGAACTGCCTAACCACTCCAGTGTCATAGTCTGTATCAACACTCCCGGACACTGGAGGCGGACTAGAAACAACTGCGGAATCAGGGCCATCACCAACATAAATAGGGCCATCACTAACATAAACAGGGCCACGGGCCCGGATGGTCCTCCATACGAGTAAACGGAACCCTTAGATTCCTCCATCTCGGCATCGTCGTTATCCTAACAACCAACACCGCTCGACGAGATACGGTCATCACCATCATCACGGTTATTACTGGCAGCAGTATAAACCCAACCATCTGGGACAGTGTCAAAGTTGAAACCCAACGGGTGAACCTCAGGAATCGGAGCACGCTGCCAAGCAGAAAAATTCTTCGCTTCCGCTTCGCCAATAGCATGACAAGCTAAGGGATCGTAATACAACCAGTCAGCCCCGGGACCAACTCGCCCGGGTGAATTATCTTATTCCTTCTCCCCACGTGCACGCTACATGGGCGACAGTTGGTTCGAATCCGTGCGCTCGATCACACGTAAGAGACCAATGAACTCGTCCACATTCTCTCGATTGCCAAGAATGGGAACGAGGTCCAGTTCCCGACTGAATGCAATCGTGTGAGGGGAAACGGCCCAAAGCCGGAAATTATCATACACTTCCTGAATAAGGAACTTCCTTGAAGGCCCCAGTCTTAGCCACCATTTCGGTGTAAGCAACAACCCACCACCCGATATCGGGGTCGTTATGCATCTCCGACCAAATATAGGAAAAGCACGAATGAAATTCAGCAATACAACTCCTGGGAACCTCAACTCGACCCCAGTTTTCAGTAAGCTTTACCCAACCATTTTTACACGTGTTGAGTCGGAGATGATGATGCGTAACGCACTAGTACGGAACTGCCAAACTATACGTCGAACGAAAGCGACGCTTGTCCCTAACTTGGACCTTCCAGTATGCCAGATTCTTTCGAAAATGATGAAACTCTGCCTTAATACAGGGTTTCGTGAATAACATCACCTCATTCGCTTCCATTAGTTTTCCTCACCAACCTTCGAGCAACTCCGATGAGACCCAATGGACGTTCGCAACATACTCTATCTCCCCTTCGGTACGATAGAGGAATAAATCAGCACGAATATCATTCGGAAGTGGCGTAAAAGTGAGGAAATGGTTCAAACCGGCACATGAGCAGCCTTACCAAAATCCACTTGGACACCCGCGATAATACGTCCATGACCGACTTTCATGTCGGCATTGTAACAAAAAAATTGGCACCTCCAGGATTCGCTTTGCATAGCCGACAACGGGATACCCCCGGAAAGAAACCCATTCAACGCGTAATGCGGTATAATGGAATCATCTAATACGGCTGTCTTGTCGAACTAGTGAGCCACCATATAGATCTGGGTCGTCAAATGGACATGCGTCGTCATAAGCAGTCGATGCCAGGTAGATCTTGTTCGGTGCAGCTAAAAAGCTATTTTGTCTCCTATCCTCATCTCGATTAACATCTACATCCACTAGCGGTCGTACGGGACTCTGATTAAGAACTGGCGTAAGAGGACGGGAATTCATAGCTTGCGTCGAAATGGGTGGCATACCTGCTTCCGAAGCAGTAGTTTCAGACTCTCTTGAAGAGGTTGGAAAGGAAGATCGTACAGGATCTGACATTGCATTAACAGGCGACATTCCTTCGTGTACGGAGTTGGTGGTGATATGAATTTCTTCGGTAGTTGTGGTAACTTCTGACTCTATATGGTCAGTTGGAGGGTCGATACCACTCATGGTCTTTATGTAACAAAACATACGGAGTAAATCCGGCAATAGACGAACGTGAAGTGACAGGGGGAAGACAAGACACGAACGGGTAGAAAATCGGTCGAATTATTCTAATCGCTCGACCAATTCAAGGATTGGAATGAAGTAATGATCGACAAAACCTTTTTCGGGCTGACACATGGTGTCTTGCTCTTGAAGAGAGGGTCGTGTGGTGCAATTCTTTTTTAGACACAAATGTTTTTTAGTGACTTTTGTCATAATTTTTTTGTCTAGGACCACATTTTTTGGGTGGCTTTTCACAATCGCCACGTGTATTTAGGACATTGTTGCCCATTACACTTTACCAGTGGCTCCCGGTCCGCTACCTTGTACAGTACGCTCCCTCTGCCATTCGGCAGCAGATGGAGCCTACTTAAGAGGTTTTTGCGTGCGCCTCTCTTCAATTCTAATAAAGACAAGCGTTTCTCAGACTTGATCTACCCCCGAACTTGCATTCATCGCGATCGATAAAGCTCCTTCGGCTCTGGTAGAAAGTCCACTGCGCCATCGTTAGTCGACTCCTCCGCCTTACAAGTGTGATCCCGAACCGCCGACCTTTATCCGTGTCAACTTCCGTAACCGCTCCAACCGCATCCTTCCCCACAGAGTGAGTTTTGGGCTATCGTGTTACTCACGTTTTTGTGCATCTTTCGACCATCCGACCTACGTCGTCTATCAACCATACCGGCGTCTTACGCACTCCGGGACGACAGCCACCTACTTAATCAATTATCATCCTACCTCCCCTTTTTGCTGGAGTGCACTGCCCACACGAACTACCGTGGAACGAGGACTCCGAATACCACTAGTGCCTTTTTCCTTCATTCCTTTCTGGAAGTTCATTTCACTACATGTGGTAGTTGTTGTTTCCACTGTAGCCACCATAATGGCGCCGAGCTTAAGATCAGTCTTGTATACGGTTGTCGTATTGACCGTAGTTAGTTGATATTATACCTGAAGTTGAGTTATTACTGTCATCCTTGCTATTTTCTTCGAGCAAAGTAATCGTCGCGAAAAGGGCATGCTTGAAGGATAGATAGTCAATATTTGCTTAGTGTTTATCGGGGTGGTACTTACCATTGAAAAGAAGAAACAGCTCATCTGAAGATACAAATTCTATATTCATATGTGCAAAAGGATGGACTGCATTGTTTAGGAAGCTTTTTAATAAGTGATACGAATTTAGTAAGTCCTTCACACTCATCCTTTATGGCATCTCGTGTCATATATAAGCGTAGAGGAAGAGATTCCAGGCTGGTACGTACCTTCTGTCTATGATCACCTATAATATATGCTCTTTTTATACTTACGTACCATGGTTTAGTAGTTGGCATCTGTTTTGAAGTTCATATAGAAGAACGTCTTTTCTGGCTCGTAAAAACAGTTCGCAAAATAAATAGCCATGTGAGACTCTGTCAAAAATAATTGACTTCATATATTCTCATAATCCCTGATGGTGATAATAATGGAGCCGTTCACCTTTTCAGAAAACTATATATCTCGGAAGTAGTTTATTGTGCTATTCTGAGTTCTTTGATGACGATTACAACTCATTAGTGTTGCGTAAGATTGGGTTTTGGGCGGTCGGAGTTTTTTCTCCTGACTAAGATGGTCGTCATTTGGCGGTTCAATTTGAGGTATTTTATTTGTGTAAGTTGTTAGAGTTGGATTTTGTCTTGTCATGCTGTTCAATAAACGTTTATATTTACCGAAAAGAGAGCGATGCTGGGTTTGGTCGAAGGGTTTGATTCCAGGCTTGGATGAGGGGACTAATAGCGTCACTGTTGATCTTCGCCAGGGAGTGGAAAGTATCGACAATTTTTTGCTGCTCCAAGGTTGGGACGAACTTGAGATATGAAAGCCATATCTGAAGCTAAAGTCTCTGTTAATGTTGTTTGAAAGCGTCAAGGCCGATTAAGGTGGAAGAGAGGGTTGGGTCTGAAATTTTATATAGTATAAGAAATATCTTTTAGGATGGCGATCGGAGTTGTTGGCGATTGAAAATATGTAGCAGAAAAAGGTCGGTCGGAGGTGGTTGGATGTTTCGAAACTCTGGAAAGAGTTCGACATGGGTTGGCATTTATTCGGTTTCTTCGCACATGCGGTAGCACACAATCCAGCTTGTGGCAGATTCCAGTAGCTATTTAGCTATTGACATGTTTACCATTAACGATGAGCACCGACGAATGTACCGGTTGTACTTATAAATATGCATGTTGGTGAAATAGATGTAAAGTTCTAAGAAACTAGCGGTTGGGGTTGTGTAATCTGATGATGATTCCATTGTAGGTTGAATTATTGGATGTGTAAAAGCTTGCTTTTTCTCATCTTTTTATAAGGATTCGCTTCGGGTATGCGGAATCCGGATTGTCGTCTTATAGCCAAAGAAGAAGCGACGTGTGAAGCAGAGGTAGGACTATCTACCTCTAATAGGCTTACACGTCAAAGTGATATAATGGCGGGAGTTTCGTTATGGCGGATCTGCGGAATAACGATAATGATAATTAAATTAGTATTGTAGTTGTTTATGATGATGGTGATGGTGATGATGATTGTTAATAATGATAATGGTGATAATGGTGATGTACAAGTCCCAAAAAACAGCTCCAATATCGAGCATAAATAATTTCAGAGTATAGAAGAAGAGGAAGAATATAGTTCTTGTAATGAGAAAGAACGTTTCATTGAATCGAGCGAATTGTTTGTTGTTCAGTGTCGGTTGTGTAATTGACTCACTTTAACGGTTTTTTTATTAAAAAACCGTTAGTTTAAGTCTGCTGAATAATTCAGTAGACGTCATGATTCGACCTATGATATGCTTACACGTTTATAACTTTATTTATTATAAAATCTGCCTTATTCCGCGACTCAACACAAATCATGCTACAGACCAATGGGCCGACTGCAGCTGGAGAAACTGACTGAGAACCTCAGTTTGTCCAACCGTCGAACATATTAACCCTTACCTCCATCGACAGAGGAACGGTGCTATTAAACAAAACCAATCACACGACGTGTGTTCGATAATTAGGGACAAACATTTTCAATCCATGACGTTTTCTCTACCACCACCACCACCACCACCACCACCACCACCACCACTATTACCACTACCACTACCACCACCACTGCGCACCACCGCCACCACCGCCACCGCCACCGCCACCGCCACCGCCACCGCAGCCGCCACCGCCGCCACCGCCATCACCGCCGCCGCCACTACCGCCACTACCACCACCATCGATATTTGTTCTCCCCAATGTCATTTCTTTTCCAAAGTGTGATTCGTCTCTTCAATGTTCGAAAGCCTCCACCACCAGAAGAAGTCGATGACCTTCCTCCTCGTCTACTAGCCCTCATCAACAATCGATACCCCTCCATTCCTCGTCACCTTGATCTCGCTCAGTTTCCTCCTTCCCTCCCGTCTCACGACTCTACCGTCGAGCAATCAAAATTGTTTCGTTCTCAGTCATCGTTCACCATCTCTACCGCCGAACAACCCGTCATTGTTTCTCCCACTACACCGCCATATATCCGTATCCCGAATAGCACCAATGATAATGATCACTTCCACATACAGCTTAATGCAGAACACCAAACTGCCACAGCCACTCCGCCCTCTGATTTTCATGATATCGAAGTGGACTCTCCCGAAAACTCCTATTCACGTGAATATACACATGTAACGTCTCAAAGTCCACCAAAGACCCCACCAACTTTCTCAATAGACGAAGATGATCAAGCCTCTGCACTCTTGCAAGAAATGGAGGACGAAGAAGCAGAGGAACATGACTCTGCAGAGCTGCAGAACATTCAACCTCTAGCGACTGAACATGAAGATAATGATGCTCATGACAATGATGCTCATGATAATGATGCACATGATAATGATGCTCATGATAATGATGCTCATGATAATGATGCTCATGATAATGATGCTCATGATAATGATGCTCATGATAATGATGCTCA
>JAULBU010049949.1:0-13032 GCA_032358235.1 Odonthalia washingtoniensis | reverse complement strand
AGATGGCACATCAGTGTAAAACATACCCATCTGAATGTGGACGTTTGTTTGTGACAGATAATATTTACACCAGTCCGCAAGTTAGCCAAAAAAATGTTCATAGTGACGGATGGGGAAGCAAAAATGCTTGGTATTGTTCGTATGAATGTTGTTATTTTATAAACATGCCTGCTTTAAAAAAAAGAAATGAAATTCTACAGCATGCGGAACAAGGAACATGGCTACTAGTACTTGTTTTGGATAAAAGTACAACCACAAATATGGAGAATAGCAAAGCAGAGAAAACGGGGTATGTTGTATTTAAGGATAAAAATTGATTATATTTTATACAAACGATCTTGCAGATACCCCACGTTTTTATGTTGAAGAGAGAAGTGAACATACCATAAAATGTGTGCATCGGCTTGCTCCATTGGAAAGATGGATGGGGACGGAATCGATGACGAGAACTACATTGCAAGTTCCTTGTTGTATTATTGTATAAAATCTGTGCACGAATTCTTTGGATCGATTTGATCAATTTAGATCCACGAATTGCACAATGAAAAAGGAAAATCGAGTACCAATGTATATATTTACGTACCTGTTGGACGCATCAGTGCAGAATGCATATACTCTTCTGAAAAGTATAGTGATAACATATGAGGTAAATTATACGGTGAGAGAGTTTAAGCCTAGGGTTGCGATGCAGTTAGTTGAACGCTATATGGAACTAGGCATGAGACGCTACTCTTTTCAAAATACTATGAGTGCAAGAATGGATCCAAGAAATGTTGAAGATAGTGTTCAATGTCAAGATATGGAAAAGCACACGCTGCTTGAAACATCAAATAGAAAACAACGCATTGCTATTTGTGCAAGTTGTTGGATTTGGAAATGAAATCTAAATGGACATCGTACGGGTGTGCGGAGTGCAAAAAAGGGTTTCACTTTAATTTCTTTACGTTCTATCACAGAAGGAAAGAAGTTGAAGAAAAAGGAAAGGATGTATATGGTGCTCTTGTTAACGTTGAGGCGTCACTTAGGACGACGATTTCAAGAAAGCGCAAGGTGAAATGTGTAACGAATTTACAGAATACCAAAATCCCGTGGCAGAGCAATGATAACACATCTTCTTAATAAAAATTTCCAACTAAAGATTGACTGAGAGTGACTTGACCCCTCATAATATAGATAGGAATTTGGAATAGATTTAAATAATGCTTGAATGAAATGATATAATGTAGTAACCATTACATTGTCGTGTATTATAAAATGTTAATAGGACTGTTAAGAATTTGCATTTGAATAGGTGCATAATTCATTTATAAAATGTTTTAAAAAAATCATCCAGTTCAAGATATTGACATATTTGTTTGAAAATTTAAATTCAATTCATTCAAATTGACATTATTATCATGCAATCTGGTATGTGTGCGTGTCCTAAAAGTTACATGTAGTTGTGATTGATTGAATATTTGTAATATAATTGAAGTAAATTGTATCCTTTTGATATTGATATAGACTATGACATACGATAACAACGCAGTGAGCAGTTACATCTGATTGGTGAGGTGTTGTTGAAGGATGTGGAATATTGTTATTGGTGATTATAACGATATTTATTCTGCATAATTATTTGCTGTTATAGACTGCTGTTTCATGGGCGAACGTTCATAGTGTTGAGGATGTTGATAATGATAAATATTATTAAAAATTTGTTGATAATTCTAATAATTAATTGTGTATTTTCAAGTCATGTGTGTTATTTAGCAGTTTTTTAAAGAAAAAGGAGTCACTACAAATAACGGATGGATTGTTTTGATTGATACATTCCTTAAAAACGGGAATGAAACTTGAAGAAGTAACTTTGAAAATTGAAAAGGTATTTCGTACGGTATGAAAGGAGCTGACACAATACAGAAGTGCCAAAACATCATGATTGATTGTTGTTACATAAATAAGACAGTTTGTGCTTGTAAAGACAACATTTAATTGTGTACAATGGTTTCAATCATCACTGCCATTGTTTTCCAATCTACGGCTGTGCGATAAAGCCAATGAATGTGTGTGTCTTGCTGCAACACAGCACTGAGTCATGAGAATTGAATGTTAAATAAATAACATAGGTTGAAAATGAAGCGAGATGGTGGAGTACGACGGAGAAGTCTGGTAATGACAATTGCCACACATAATTTGGTACTCATTCAAACAGCATGTAAATTTTTTACATGCTTCATAATTGTTGACAAGTGTTCAGTGATGACACATGTTCACATAATATTGGGGGTATTTTGTACAGCGGCGTTTTAAATAACACTGAGCGGATTATACGCAAATTTTGTGGTTCACTTTACTTTTCGTTTTCTACCATTTTATTTCCATTTTTTTCGTTTCGTTTTTATTTTCTCTTTACACACCTCACTAACAACAACATCGACTAGTAGCAGACATTGTAAACATTCTTTATCACTACGAACTGTACTATTATTATATTCATACACAGGCCTAGGTTAGTCAAAACCACATCCATTCTCTCCATATCAACACCAACACCAACACCAACGTCAACGGATACATCCATATCACCAGATTCTCCAGGACGACCATAACTACTCCTTAATATTCCGTCCACTTTACTTCCTTTTTTATCACTGAAGTTGTATCAATACCATTTTTATGATACACATCTCTATCATCATCAATTCATCATTCTTATTATCATATCGAAATATGTTACAATAATAATTCTAATAGTAATATTACTATTATACTGTGATTACATTCTCAGTGTAATAGTTTTCCATGACATTACACTGATATTACTATAAACAATCCGATCATACCATGTTTTCATTCTCCACAACATTACAAAATAATGTAATTATTATTTTACTGATAAGATTGTTAATATCAATCATAATAATATTACCAATATTAAATTATTTATATTACCATTTATGCTACTGCCAATACCGTAATCACCCATAATAATAATAATACAAATATTTCCATTATAATTAATACTCATAATAGAAATATTTTTAATATTACAACGTAATGTAATCACAATCACGTTGCATATAATAAATCAAATGTTTACTCTCATATTTCCGCAAATACTGGTATTTAAACTTATTGGTGAAGGATAGAATACATTATTGTCTACTGCTAGTAAGCAACACCGAAACATATCATTGCATTGCCTCCTACAAAAGAATCAAAGTAATGGATGATATTTCTCATACTCAACATTGTTTAAAAATATAATTTTGTAAACATACTATCACACAACTTGATTCATATTGTTACATAGGTCATTGCTCATGTTCATTTCTAATATTTTTTGAACGTTTCTGTTCACAAATTACCTACTGCTCCCTAAAGCCCATGTACATGCCGTTTTTGTCAGGCCACTCGTGTCTGATCCCTCCAATGCACAGTTAGGTAATCTGAGGCGATTGTATTTACCAAGTATCCCAAACCGTTCAAATATGTAGAACTTATACGCCTTATTCCAAATAATGTTCGCTTCACACCCTTTCGCTTTTTCTTCCACTAACATAGCCTCTGTCTTTTATATAACTTCAGCTCCAATAACTTTCCAGTAACAGGGATAACAACCACATATACTACACACAGTCATCATCGTTTCTTCGTAAACTTTATATGGTTCAATTCCTTTTTTCCCTTTATTCGTCCTCTTTTCCTCCCTCTTTTCTTTTACTATTTCTCCACTGTGCTTAGACCCTTTCTTATCTTTCCATATTACTTTCGCTATACTTTCATATTTATGATTATTTTCTTTATTTCCATTACTACTTGCAACTGCACCGTTAGTTTTCGATGATCCTTCACATTACGACATATTTTTGCTTCACTTGCCTTTATTGACACTGACGCAGTACTATTTCCTTCATTCTTCCTTATTCCACAATTTTCTTCAACTGTTGAGTTATCAGGTGTATTTACCTGACAGTTTGGTCTTTATTCAACATCTGGTTGCGATGCAGTCATAATTGAATCTGTGCCTTTTTCTTTCACAGTACCAATATTTGATACTGTCTTTATTTCTAAATTATCATTTTCATTCTGACATGCACCTGCATTTCGGTTATGCAATGGCCCCTGCATTAGAAAAATTTCTTTTGTACCCTTTACATCATTTGACATTGACCCAGTATGAATACCACTGTTGTCTTCCCACGTCCCACAGAATTCCTCGTCCAATGAGTTGTTACGACTTTTCCCATTTCGGTCGTATGATTGTGATCCAGGTGCAACATCGACGTCTTCGTCCCATGTCCCTTTGAACGTTCCATCTTCGCAGGGGTATTCTCTGATAACGGTTCTTGCAATCAAAAAAGTCCTTTATTTTTACTTGCATTCGTAAAATTCCGGAGCGATGACGGTTTTGGATATTGTTTGGTTTGTTTCGATTTCATTCCATCGCAACACTTCATATTCTTATCGTTTACACATTCCTGTTTTCATGTCATGCTGTAGAGACCTGTAGTAATGACTTGCACCTATTGGTCGAGAGTAAGCATCACACTCAGCCAATAGGATCTTGACACGTACACCTGAAAATTGAGGCGCCCCCGCAAAGAGGAACGCCCGTTCTCCTCCCGCGTCAAGCGCAGGGATCGAAATCCCGATCTGCAAGTTCTTTTAGAACTATGGCACTAACCAGTAGGCCACAGTACAGAGCGGTGATATAAAGAGGAATCAATTAGCATTTATATATAGGTTCCCCTTTTCTATTCTTTGTAATGACACTGTTTCCTTCAGAATTGACTGTGTTTGCCGGGCAGTTTAAATCCTAATTTCATGGTGCTAGTACGACGCAATGCTCCATTTTGACGGACGGCGGAAAAGAATTCGTTCATCATTAAACTACAACAGCATGATTTCTGACATCAAAAACATACTTGCTTCAAGAAATACTATCTTTCCAAAAATATAGTCGCCACACATGTACATAGCACTATCACACATTCAGATTTTAATTTTTTGTATTTATTTTGCCCTTTCACTACTTTTCAGAATCAAAAATTGGGTTGAAATTGATGTCAATCATTAAACATCGTACACATTTCGCTGCCTTCATGTACTTATCATGATCACATTTTTCTTATTATTTTATTACTTTTATGACGTTTTTCCGTTGAGTCGTTTTCTTTCTTAGCTGGCTCACTAGCTGGCATACACCTCGCCGTCCTAAAATGGTTAAAAGATGCCCGAATGTCGTTTTCAGTTTATATTCTAAAAAAAAGTATAAACTGCAAACGACATTCGGAAAAATTATGTTAAATTTGGTTACCATTTTTTGTGAGGGTTTTTTTTGTGCGGGGGTCAGCATCCTACAGTATTAATACTCAGTTCTTACAAATTTTCCTCCACTCGTCGGTAAAGTACGGACGAAGGTGATTTGTGTTTGTAAGAGCAGCACTTGTGCCACACACACCTGTGCCGTGCAGTCCGTAATAACAAAGAGACATTATTACAGTCGTCAGAATTCAACACTCCTGCTCGACGGGTGAGGCGTCATGTAAAAAGAAAAAGAAATGTAGGATGTTGCATCTTGATTGGAATACTAAAAATTGGTACAACTTCCTGCAGTAGTGTCATAAGAGCAAGATTAGCAGCTCATTAGTTTTTCAACAGTATTCATCTTGAAGATACTCATCTTCTTCTAGTTGGATTTTATTCGTGTGCGCACCACTTCAAAGCGTTGGTGTGAAATTGATAGTGGTAAAAAAATACATCCAATTCGTCATTTCGATGATGTGCATCACCAGAATGAATTCCATTTGCTACATCAAAGTTGACTTTTAGTCAATGGTAAAATTAACTCTTTTCTTTTCACATTGAACCTTCCTATTCGTATTAAACGTCACAGATCACTTTTAGACCCTCCGCCGCCTCTTCTCTTTCATTAAGACCAGTGAATCAAGCTGCTCACTGGGCTCTTGATGATTTAACTCATCAATTCGTTGAAGCGATTTGTTGACAGTGGTTTTGTAAGCAAGTCAGCTAATTTTTCATCGGTTGGTGTAGAAGTTGAAACAATCTCTCCACTTGGCACTTTTTATCGGAGATGATGATATATGAGACTTGTGTTCTTAGACCTCAGAAAACGGCCTTTACCTCTAGCGAGAATGACGAAAGAATTATTATCCTCATGTATGATGGTGGATTTGTTTGGCTTATTATTCATATCTTCTAACAGTGATCTGAACCCTATAATCATTCGTGTCGCAGAGTCTGTAGCAATGTACTCAGCCTCAGCTGTACTGTGAGGCATGATTGATTGTCACTTAGAGGTCCAGTAAACTAAATGAATTCCCAATTATGAAAGGATTCCAGTAATGAAACGTCTTGTTTGAATATCATCAGTCCAAGAGGCGTCAACGTACAGGTGAAAATCATTTGATTGATCGTCTCTTGCGTAGAATAGACCGAAATTCCTTGTTTCCTTTAAGAATCTGACAATTCCTTTCAGAGCATTCCAATGATCTAGTTTCGGGTTGAATACAAAACGCGACATTTAGGATATGGAGAGAGCTATGTCGGGCCGAGTGCATACGATCAGGTACAGCAGGCTCTGCAAGAGCTCTCTGTATGGGCAGTAGAACTTTGTTTCTGAATTTTCATGTTGGAATAACTTGTTAATGTCTGCTCCTTTCAGCAAGGGAACCGATTTCGTCTTGGCTTCGAGTAGATTGAAACGTTCCAATATTTTGTAAATGTACAAGGTCTGGTTTATGAAAATCCCTTTTTCCTGTGCACTACATTCATGCCCAAGAAAAATTTTATCTCTACGACATCAGTCATTCAAAACGAATATTTAAAATCTTCTTTGAGTTTGCAAGTGTTTTTGTTTCATTTTCCATGATTAATATGTTATCGAAATATATTAGTATGGAAAATTCTAATGATTCCTTTTTGTATCTAGTATACAAACACCTGCCCCGCGATACTTGAATTAATTCCAGCCTTCTCCTAATAATTGATTCCACATTCGCGAGGACTGTTTTAGTCCATACAAAGCTTTTGCCAGCTTTATTGAGTTTCCAGCAAGAACCAGATAATCAAACCCCGGAGGGGGTTTGACGTATACGGCGTCGTCTAGCACAGCTTTAAGGAAGGCAGTGCTTACGTCCATCTGGTACATTTTCAGGTTTAGATTTAGTGGTAATGATAGTAGGATTCTTTGAGTAAAAGTAGGGATACGGGAGCATGAGTTAGATCCTAATCCACTCCGTACGATTGCAACTACCCCTTCACGACGCAACGTGCTTTGTACATAATGATTTCTCTTTTATCATTTTTCTTTAATCTAAAAACCCATCGCGTGTCCATGTGTTTGCTATAGATTGGCGTATTTACGAACTCGTATACATTCAACCGTTCCATTGCTTGCAGTTATACTATGCAAGCACGCATCCAATTCTTTTCATGATTGGTGGCAATGGCCCCCTTAAATGTGGAAGGAGTTGGTATTTCATTGACGACGGTCTGAGCGCACATGGCAGTTTCTTGCAATGCGATTAGGTCATTGTGTCTGATCGCAGATGTAGTAAACATATCCTCCTGCTGAATGATTGTTTGACTGTTGATTATCATCGGCTATCAGGAGGATGACTGTGTTCGTGCATTGGTGATTTTTCATATTTGTCAAATTTCGGCATGATGAGTGCAGTGTTCGCTTTCGAGTCGTCGATTAGACAGGGTACAATTTATTCAATGCGAGATGTACCTGTGTTCGTGAATTGGTGTTATTGCGCATTATCCTGAGAAACAGTAGGCAGATTTGTTGATTCATTCGAGACTGCCGTGGGATTAATTTTCTTCCATTTTGTTTTGTTCTTTGAGCTCGGCGGACGGCCACGCCGAGTTTTATGCAAACGAAAAATAGGCGTGGCCGCTTTTTTGTTTGCATTTGATCAGGTACTGACACCCCCACGTTCGTGGGATCCGGTTCGGTTACCACCTTTTGAGTGGCGAGAGGGGGGCTAGGTGTCGTAGTTGTGTGCGTAATCTTGTCATCTTCGTCGCCGTCATTTTGTCTGTTGTCAGATTTATCACGTTTGGGCTTCGGGGCTCGAGGGATGATCGCCGGTGAGTGATTTGTTCCGCTGTGGCCATGAGTGATATGACTGATATTTTCATTATTTAGGTTATTACTGAAAAGTTTCTCATCCGGTTCTTCTATAAAGGTTACGTCACGGGCGTGTATGATTCCTTTTGTGGAAATATAGTGCACTTTGTAGCATAATTGGCCGCCGGCCAGGCCCACCAAAAATCCTTTTTCAGCCGTTACGTCCAATTTTGTCCTATTTTCTAGAGGAATATAGACCAGCGTAGTACACACAAAGGGTTAAAAGACTTTCAGATCCCCATCCTTGTGAAAGAATCTATTGTATATCGGTTTGTTGTTTTGAAACTTGGGAGTCGTACACTTCTTCCTTACAGTTGTCGCGTATAACACTACGTGGCTCCCCTAAATCTTTGATATTCAGCTATCGATTAACATTGAACGTGTCACTAGAGTTCTGTCCATCCGTTTAGCTACGTGCAGTTGAGCTTGTGCCGCATACCCGGTCGGTGTATGTGCGATTCCATGTGCTCTGAGGAATCCTTGAAATTCATGAGAGTCGTATGAAGCTTGGTCGGTTCTGAGGGTCTGAATACCATACACTCGTGATTCCATGAAAGCATGATAGCGTTCTGTGCTTGTTATCGTCTGAGACTTTGCTCTTCTTAGGAAAGTCGTCTTAAGAAGAGAATAATCATCAATATACGTTTATAAGTAAACGTCACCATTGATGTGAAAGATGGAAAATGGGCGACACGTGTCGGAGTATATGAACTCCCCTGGAGCTTTTGTCCTTATCTTTGCGTGTTTAGGATACTTCTTGTATACAATGAAATAAAATTTTACTTGTGCACATATTATGCAATTCAGTTTTCGATTTAGATCTCTTCTGTTCATAGCGATACATCTAATTCGTACCAGATGATTTATTACACTTACCAATAAATGCCCCAGTCTTCGATGCCAATCCCTCAGTGGATTTTATTCATCAGTGTCTAAATATTCCTCATCCGGATCCGAGTATATGGAATACGTTTTGATGTCCTCATGGTCACTTTGACAATCGATTATTGTACTTGTGACAGTATTTATGAATCCTTCGTATTCGTCAATATGAATCGTGTCTGAAATTCTTTATAAAATATCTGTTCCTAGATTGTCTGTTCAAGTCGTTGTGTTTCCCTTTTTAAGGGATACACAACGACTTGACACCTCTTGAAGGTGACAGAAATTGTGCTATCTTTAGTCATTTGCCTTATTGAGAGTAAACTTTTGCCCATCGGTGGGACTAGTTTTACTTCTCCAAATTGCCTAGCTTGCCCTCAGCTGATACAGTTAGTTGTTTCTTCCCTTCAGTGGCCACAGATCCATTACAGTTTGTTATGTCGTTGTGCAGGAGCTCCTCTTCATTTGTGTAATGATGGGAGGCGCTTGAGTAGATTATCTAGTTTTATGGTGACTTGGATTTGGAAGGAGGGTTTGATGCTGTGCCAAAAATGCTAAGTATTCCAATTTACATGTTCCTGTTCCACTGTTTGCGCGTTCATTTTTATTTTCGATGAATCTTGGCATTCCTTTTCTTCTACTTCTACATTCCGCCATTATGTGGCCGTTTTTGAGGAACCAGTGGTATCGGCCAGGAAATCGTCTTTCAGGTATTCGTGGCTTTCTCCTTTCAGTGATGACCGTGGCTGAATCTGCGTTTTCCGCTCTTCTTCCTTTTTCTATCGGAATGTTGGGGTCCCCCATGTCCTCACGTGAAAATTACTGCAATATAATGAGAAGGTTAGCGTAAAATAGCTCTTGTAATGATACATGGATGGTTCGAACTATAGGTTTGAAGATGTCCAGCGAACCTCTGGTTATGATTCCCCACTTGTGTGCTTCGGAAACTTTGTAGTCCGTGCGGTTCAACCGTAGTATCAGATGTTGTATGTGCCCCTGGCAGAAAATTGAGCTTCCATTCGTACTCATGTTTATGTTGATGAGGTTCTGGTATACTTTGCGAAGTCTGTGCGAGTTTTTGGACATACACTGACTTAAGAGCGCATTCCATACACTTCCTACTTCTTTTTTTGTTACTATTTCGGTTAGTGAACGAGTGGTCTGAGGGGAGAGGCACCTGATAATATAACTTAGTGCGAGTACCTTGCTGTCTTCTTCTTCCTATGCGTTTGACACTTCAGTTGTGGAGGAAATGGCAATGGTACTCAATTTTCTGTGCATGATGCGGTCAGCCAATTGTTGTGACTCGGCATTATATGGGAAATACTGGTGCAGACGTTTCTCTACCATTTCGTTGTAAAACTTTAATATCCAAAGGTTGAAGTCTTACCCAAGCTCAAACCTTTTCAATTCGCGAAGGAAAGACATCTTCTATTTTGAGTCATCAGACATTGTGAAAGTACTAAATTTGTTGATGATGTTCTTTCTCGCCCCTTTTGAATCGGCTGTGTGTTGCAATCCAAACATTTAATCCTTTTAACATAAATTTGGTTACTTTTTTTGTGGCGTTTATTTTTGTGCGGGAGTCCGCCTCCTACTAACACTCAGTTCTTACAAGTTTTCCTCCACTCGTCCGTAAAGTACGGACGACGGTGATTTGTGTTTGTCATGAGAAGCACTTGTGCCACACACACACCTGTGCCGTACAGTTACAGTCAGAAATAACATACAGACATTATCAAAGTCGTCAGAATTCAACAAAATAGGATATTTTTATCCCTATTTTTAAATATATTAAAAATAGGATAATTTTAAAAGAATATCCATTTTTTCCAAATGTCGCTTGCAGTTAGAAATTCACCTTTCATGTATACAGTGTATTGACGAGACTGACATCTAAACTGGAATTTCAGTGTATTTTTACACAGTTTAAGAGCATGATTACGGGTTGACCGTAAAATTTACTAATTTAATTAACAGAGGGACCAGGTTGGAAGGGGAAGATATCTTGCACCACTGTGATATCCAAAAATGGAACTTGTTATACTCCGAAACGTCTCTTCAATCCTATTTATTTTACATAATAGTGGATTATTGTAGCGGTGAAAAGTATTACGACTTGTGAATTACATGACAGGTTGTACACCTGTAAATTCTAAGTGAAAAATACAAAAAATCACTTCTCATTTCACGTCTGAAAATCAAAGTAAGTGAATTTTAAATGACTTGGGAAATCCAACAGAAATGGTCCTCATGTAAAAACAATTTGTGTTTTGTAAACCGAAATCGAAACACAAAAAACCCCCTCCGGTCACTTCAAAACAACGAAATTGTTAGTTTTATGAGTGTCCAGTATTTGTTTGTAAGTAACGATCAAGGGTAGGCGGATATACATCAAAATTTAGTTTGAACTTGTCCTCCGTGCTGCAAGAACCCTTTAAAATTTCAAAGTAACGCGGCTTCTTTGTACATGAGTGAACTAAGTGCCGTACGTACTTTTAACATCATTTTATAATCCTGGGGGGACCAAATTTGTTCCAAATTTTATATGAGTATTCTACAGATACCCGAACCGCACTCATAGCCTTGTTATGTGAACGTTGTTCCGGTCTGCAAAATGTTCTACTAAATGCAATTTGTAACCACGGACGTAATAAATAAGCAGGGTCACCATATATAGTACTGCTCCTCGTTTATATTTAATGTTTGTTGCAATACCGCTCCATCCTACTTTCGCGGTTGAGTGTGAGGTCATGACGTAGCCCGTATTCGGGTCCGTGCATATGGAAAATTAATCCATCTAACGTTTTCACCGTCTGATAAATCAGACAGTGGAAACTTTTATGACCTGAGTAGCATGGTCCTTGGTTGACACCTGGGCCTCCTGGTCGCACATCTCAATTTTGGAGCAGTCTATAAATGCCACACACTTTGCCAAAGGAGATACTTTCTCCATTATTGACTCAGCGTATCGCCCTGCTCTTTCCATTATTCAATCCGCCCTGGAGTTGGACAAGAAGTGGCCCCAATTTTCTATAAAATTCGTTACAGGCTCCCAAAATATTTAAGATAGAACCGATATACGCATAATTAATATCAGTTAGAGATCTGACCAACGATACGGTGCGGCTAACCGTCGTAGCATAATGCAGAAAGATGTAATGTAGTCACATAAGTAGTTAGATCTCTTTATTATTCCATGCCCGAAGTCGATAACTTCCACCACTTGCTTTATTTCGTTCGGCAAAAATCGAAACTGCTTCAGGCAGGCTTCGTCTGAAAAGCAATTAAAATTAAAGTTAACTCCTTGAACATGATGGTTTCGCATCTTAAGTTTGTCGCGATCTCTCCTATACTTATCAAATTCCTGTTTCAGATATATTATTACCGCTACATCAATCCTCAGTACAATTCCAATTCTTAGACGATTGCAGAACTTTTTCAATCTCCGTTTAACATTGTTGATGGTGAAGTCTGTTTGCCTCATACTTCCCTATTCCTCACAAAACTTTTGTTTGTCACGAGCTTTTCAATGATTTAGCTCCCTACCGGAGGCAAAAAGGTCATCAAAAAGCACGTGAAAATTTGGTTCCATGTGGAAAAGTTAAGTGAACTACCAAGATTTCGGTTTTAAAATGATTCAAAAATCAAATTTCATTAAAAAATGACTTCTCAAATTATGTGAAACTCATCTAATGTTTTTTCTCATTTACTAAGTGAATTCACTCTACAATAATCCACTAATATGTATTAATATTTTTTTGCGGGTGACAATGTGTTTGTAAATCGAGTACACTGTAATGTGTGCGTGAATAATATTTATTTTTCATAGGATGTATTAATATTTTTCAAAATATTAATATTTTTATATTTAAAAATAAGAAAAATATTTCGAGTCAATTGACAATTGAAGCGTGTCAATTGACAAATGCAGCGTGGAAATTATAAATTGCAGCTTGGAAAGTCACAATTGCAGCGTGTCAATTGATAATTCATAATGTACTAAT
>JAULBU010049938.1:0-13033 GCA_032358235.1 Odonthalia washingtoniensis | reverse complement strand
TGTGATGTGATGTGATATGATGTGATGTGATGTTATATGAGGTGACATGATGCGATATGATGTGATATGATGTGGATATAAAATATATATATATATATATATATGTATATATATATATATTATATATATATTTTAAGTATGTTATGTGGTGTGATGTTGTTGACCAGTAGTGGAAAGTTTGGGAGAAGTGAAAGCATGAAAGAAAAGCAGCAGAAAGGCAGAAAACAAATGTCCGTGACCAATTAGGGTGCGCTGCCAATGGCAGTTCGTTCGAAGACCGGTTTTAGGGATTAGGGGTCAGGGGAAAGATACGGACACGTGTTGACCGACTGACATTGTTGTGATGATACAGTAAACTGTTTGGGTGACGGTTGAAGGAATTGTCGTTTATCGGTTTTACGCCAACTCCCCGATGGTCTGTATCATCAGCTTCCACATAAACGAAACGAAACGCACGACAAAAATGACCAAAGCTGTTATTATTCATTTTATTATTTTCCATTTCCAGTCCCGCAAACACGTGTATGTATATAATGAACTGTGTCCACGTAAGTTCGTTGTTTGCTTTTGAAAAAAGCAAACGTCCCACCTTGAAATTCATTCACCACCAACAACTCATATTACGTTTACGTTATGTCAATAATAATATTATTTATTAGCAAAAAGTTGAAAACTAACGTGTATGACAAAAATGAGTGAATTGATCCACCAGTTTAACTGCGAATCAATTCTTTATTATTTCATCTCTGCACATGCTGCAAAGCTTGAGAAACAAGATGACACATAGCTGTTGCATCCTGACCATGAAATTCAACCGCTCTGTCATCTGATTGATACCACTTTCTACAACCGAAATCTTCTTTCTGACATTGTACCACATCTCCGTTGTACTTGCTGTGAAGCTCCCCGTAATCCATACCATGTATCACTTGATATCGTTCATACCTAATACCTGTCCCGCCTGCCCCGTTCCCTAGCAGTTCATTCTCCAACTTGTAAGGGAATATTTCAATGACAGCGCAAGACGAGATGGAAGATAGGAATAAACTGTTTAACATTTGTGTACCATGTATATCGATTAATATGGAAGCTTGTGAAATAGCATGAATTTGTTGTTGGAATGTTTGTAACGATGTGTCTATCAATTGATATTCAAATGAATGTTTAGATGCTACTCCAATCAATGTTTCCTGTAATAATGATAACGATTGCATGGAGAACGTTCGCGTTGAAGCTCGATGCAAGTATATTATTAATCGCTTAGGTGATGGTTGTTGTCTGTACCCTAAGGATTTGTACAACTTATTTCGGAATGTAATGGAGTCATGATATTCAAGTTGTTGTCTTTTTATTTCTTGTTGTATGTCATTGCTTACGGATTGATGGTGCTCCATGTCTTCTCCATTGTATACCATTCCTGGGTACTCTCTTCTTTGTAAGAATAATCTCGGTCGTTGAACAGCAGGTGATAAAATCGCTAATTTATTAAAGCAAGGTACTAATTTGCTCTTACCTATACCCCATTCACCATCAGTTACGAAAACAATCATCTTTCCATTTCCTTCGTTTTCATTCGCCGCCATTAACTGTTCCACGCCGCTGTGCGTGTACACAGGAGAGTTTGGATAAATCGTGGCATTTAATAAGCCATGTTGCCACGATTTCGAGTAACGGATTTTCCTACTCACATCTTCATGTGCCGCAATAATAATATATTTGATTCCATTAAGTAGACCGTACCGTTCAGGGTGGTTCATTATATGATGTAACATTAATATGCGTGATGTATAATAAATTATAGAGTTTGCAGAACGTTGTGGTAATTTTAAAATTACCGAATCACCTTTATCAAACCATAAAATATTTTTGTTTACAGTGTCCAACCATCTCGCTTTTCTATGCTCCACTGGCAATAATAATGATGACTGTTGTAAACTATGCTCCAATTCAATACATGATTCACGTGATATACTCGTTTCATAGCCTTGTCCATTCATATATGATGCACATCGTAATGTATTTGCTAAATACGTTACAGTTGAATGACGTATACATATTGGTGTATGTACACATACTCCAGCATGCGATATTCCACTAGTATAACATGTTCTTGTAAATGATTCATTTGATGTTGATGATGATGAAAGTTGTTCATGATTGTCTTGATGACTGCCTGGGTGATTATCATTTATTGCAACTGCTACTGGTTCTGGTGCGGATGCAAGCCCTGCTGATGGATGTTGCGGGTCGAATTTCTTCTCAGAACTTGATATTAAGCCATCATTATGATCATGAACTTGACTATACTTTATTCCCGAAGAAGGCGAAGAAGAAGAGGAGGAGGAGGAAGGAGAAGATGGAAAACGACGATGAATAAAAGTATTAACACGTTTACGTGACTTTGGTGAAAGTAAAGAACGTATACCAAAAAAAAAAGCGCTGAATGAGATGATGAAACAGAGTAAGACAAAGATGAAAGGCATACGTGACATAAAATATGCACCACGTTTCAATCTTCTTCTATCACTTCTTCTTCTATCTCTATATCTATCTCTATCTTCATAATCTTCATAATCACTACTACCTCTATCATAATAATCTCTTTCCCTTTCCCTTTCCCTTTCCCTGTCTTTATTTCGTCGATAATAGTGACCATCTCTTTCCCTATCACCTCTATCTTTACCACCACCAGGACGATCCCGACGACGCTGTTGTTGGTAATAATATTCGTCGGATGCTGATGATTGATGACGATGTCTATTCGTGGTAGGTGTGGTATTACCAACTTCAACAGGTGACCACCATGCTGACAATCGATTACGATATAAACGAATCGTCTTCTGAATTGAACGTGGAAGCATCGTTACGCATATATATATATACTATTATTATTATTATTATGAAGTAATGGTAGTGACGATGATTGTCATATCGATGATGGATGGTTGTAGAGGGAGTGGCGGGGTTAAAAAAAAACATGTTGTTGCTTGCTGTTATGAAGATGGAGATTTTGAAAAGCGCAGTGTCGGTTGCATTCCATTATAATTTTTCAAAGAAATGCACTGACACACCAAAAAACAATCCAAAGATCACGGAGCGAAATTTTATTCTATTTCCCCAATTTCTCTCCTCTGTCTTGCTTTGTGCTGTTGCATCTGATTTATTAAATTCTAAAAGATCAAAATCCTTTCAAATTCAATCGCTACTCCGACTGGGCGGGCATGCAAAACAAAACGAATTAATATACTACACGTGTGGTTTAAACATTACAGTGTTTTCGAAAAGATTTTAATGTAAACGAGAAATAACGAAAAAAAAAAAGAAATGAACAAACATAAAAGTTATACCATACCGGCCTCATAATTAATGTACTGCACACATACGAAAACATTCATTCGTTAACATCTATATACAGGATAGTTCCGAGAAAAAGTAAAGAAACGAATTCCATTTCATCGACTGTTTTTAGTTTTAGCTGTTTTTGTGAAAACATCGGCATTCAGAGGCGCTTTTTCTGACATTTCCTTCTCAATTTGATAACGGTCAGCTAAACTCCATTTTCTTTCAAAGATGAAATCCCTTAATAGTTCTGAGTAACTGTTGTACGCGAATAAAGTGTCATAATACTCAGGAGCCATACTTTTAAGAGTAGCTAATTTATTCCATGGAACTGAAGGGAAATCATGATGTTCAACATGATAACCTATGGCAAAAGCGAAACGATTGGCGATTCCGTAATATGAGTAAGTTGCTTGGAATGGTTGTGTTGGATAATGTTCTTGTATCCATCTAGCACCTAAAGGATGTAAACCAATACTTGAAACAGATGCAAATACCAGAAACAGTAACGGTTTAACACCGACCAATTTCAAAATTAACGCTATATAAACAATATTTGATACCCAATTTGTAATAATCCATTTTAATTCATTTGATTTAGGTATACGATATGTATAAAATGAGGTACGTAGAGCTTGTACTATAAAGAAAAACGCCAACCAGATTGATTTACGTATGGGTGAATTGCCTATAAGATTAGCTTCCCATTCAAATGGTACATCAGGATCTTTATAAACTCGGTTAAGTTCAATGTGATGTAATATATGATAATACCTAAACATAATAGCTGATGGAAAGATGTGTGGCAAATTGCATAGTAAACAAATCATACGATTTAAAAATACTGATCGAAATACTAAATTATGTGTAGCATCATGTATTAATACCCATAATGCATGATCGATAACTGCACCAACTCCATAACTTATAACTATACATAGCCATGTTGATAAATATTTCGTACAGATGACAGATAACAATGTAATAAATGATACTAAGAAGATAGAGTATGCTGCTGTTCCTCGATACGTTCCAAACAATGTAGATACTTCAGGATGAGTTCTTAAAATTTCAGAGCGTCGATCAGAGTGTGGATGCTTCGTTCCTTTCTTTTTATCCGTCATTGCCTCCGCATTTTCTGTGGATAATAAATTGCTCCGCGCTAGAATTTCCTCAGCTGTTGCATGCTCACCTCCTTTACACATCTCAAAATTTGAAAGTTCGTTAATGCGAGGAAGAAAAAATTGTACTCCCGTTACCTGAAATTGATAAATTGATATTGTGACTTCAGACTGATTGATAATTAATACTGTTTCTAAATAAAAATTGGAGGCACGGTTCGACTTTTTTTGTGTTCGTGATATTATTGATGAGAGTATTGACATAGAAGTTGATGAGAAGTTTCGGCAGGTTGTTCGTTTATATTGGGAAACGCCAGCAGCGACCTGTTCCCATTGCTGTTACGGTTAGTTTGAAAATAGATAGAGTCGAGTCATTTTTATTGTTAGGTTTTGTTTTTCGTGTGCGCGCTGATCGATTACACGTGCGATTGAAAATGTAATGAAGTTGAAACGGCCACGTTCAATGACCTGATGAGTTTTGTACAACGAACCAAGCTATAACAACCAATGAAAAGTGGAAACGTGTCATAAGTTAATTAATTAATCTTGGCCATACATTTCCCCAGCGTTTCAACGCCCACGCTAATTTTGCGCAACTAACAAGGCAAACTTCCCAACACCACCCCCAAACCACACCATTTTTCAAAACGGTATCAGTTACTCCGTTTACGATTCCATGGCTACAATGAGACGACCAGGGGAAGGGATACAATGCATCTCTCTTTCATCCACGTCCCCATAACACCCTACCGACACCGTAACAGAAACTGCGTGTCTGCAGCTCGCGTCCCGCCATGCATGAAGTCCAACAAGAAGCGAAGGCGCCCTCCGTCATCATCTTCGGCCGGCAAAGATGAAAGCCAGCAGCCGCCACAACCAGCACGAATAAACGTAGACAACACAACATTATCAGTACGCACGCAGTTATCGTTAGTTCGTCGTTTCGCAGCAAGTCAAAACCCGTCGCAGAAGCCAAAAGAACGTACATCATTCCGACGGAAGAAAGAAGATGACACCGGATACCTACGTAAACACAAGAGCCGAGATACAGACATACCTGACGGAAAGTATGATTTGAAATTAGATCCGATAATGTACATAGATGGGTATAACGTGATTGGGGTGTGGGCGAAATTGAGAAAGTTGAAAGACAGAGGTGATTTGCAAGAGGCGCGGCGTAGATTAAAGGAGGAAGTGTGTCAGTTCTCTTCATTCCGTGGGTGGGAATGTATCGTGGTGTTCGATGCTCAGGCAACTGACCTGCCTGAAAAGCAAGAGCAATGTGTGGAAACAGGTATTCACGTGGTGTATACAGGCGGTGAGACTGCGGATTCGTTTATTGAGAGGATGGTTTTTAAATCGTGCGGCCAGGGCGAACGACAGGTGTGGGCGACTACGAGTGACCTGTTACACGCTAGGGTTTCGGGGGCTATGGGCGCGCACGTCATGTCTGCCAGTCTGTTCGTGCAGGAATTGAAAAGAGTGAAGAGAGAAACGCAAGAGGCGATCGAGAAGAAGGATGGAAACGCATACCGTGACAAGATGCTGATGTGTAATATTGACGGGGAGACGCTGAAGAAACTTTACCGGCTCCGTGACGGCACATGAGGCGGATATATAAAAAAACAATTTTTTTAAAACTTCCATCGATTCCCGCAGTTGACACACGTCACGAAAGTAGTGAGCGGCTCGTCCGCGGATCGGGTCTGCATTTGGAAGTATGTGCATTTTCGTTGCTTGCATTTGCCACATTTGAATTGCGTCGTCGACGCAGTCAACTTCTGCGAAGGCTGCGCGTCCCTCGTCATCTTTTCTTTAACTTTTTTCCTTGTTTTTTTGAGCTCTTCATTAGCCAATTCTTCATTTGTCATACTTAATAAATCACTTAATTTCAAGTCCCTATTTAACACCCTCTCTCTCAGCATCACATTTTTCATATCTTTTAGATTAAAATTTAAATCACGATATTTCGCCCTATACGCCCCGTCAGTCCTGCCATCGTATTTCTCAAACATGCACGCCTCAATAGCATTCGCTACCGTCTCCACTTCTTCGCGCGCTTTTATGCTCTCCGTCGACTTATCCATGGCATCACTTAGTAATTTGCGCACTTTGTCACGGAGCTTCTCGCCTGTCGGGTGCGTCACTTCATACAGCAAGTTTTCAGCTGCTTCTTCTTCGTCATACTCCTCTAGCTCCTGTGATTCTGTGGGTGCTGGTCCATCTTCATATTTCGCTAGTTCTCCTGCATCTATCTGATCCGTCTGTAACGCTTTCTGCAACGCTTCCTTCTTCTTCGTTTCTATCGTAGCTGCCGTCGGACTTGAACTTGCCCGCTGCACTGTTTTCTTGTCAATGGATTTACTGATTGACAACTTCGCTTCAACAGTCCCTGACGACATGTTATTGAAAAACAGGTAACAGCCTTGGCGTCGTGTTTGATTTCTCTGTCTGGTAACCGTCGTATGTCCGGATGTTCCACAGACGTTCCGCAGTGGGGGGGGGGGATTTGGGCGACGAAAATAACAAATGGTGAGGTCCACGGTGAGCCCGGTCAACAAAACAGGGCTGTTGTTTTGGCAACGGCCTTCCGCTCTTTTCTTCTTGGCAATTAAAATGATCGACACGTGTATTTCCTTACAAAATCCTTATTACTTGTTTCACGCGCCTTTCATTACAAATCTCGCAGATTTTCAACCTTCGATCCAACTTTTAACTTTTGCGACAACCACCACACGCGAGTATTAAAACACCAAAATAACAATAAACGTGTAATGTTTTAATTTGTCAGACCACTTTCGAAGTTTTCGCAGAATTTTCACTCCCGTCTATGACACCACAAATGCACGACATTGTGCTAACCCGAACACCACTCACCGACAAGCTACGCGAACGTCTTTTTTTCACAGACGTCATGGACATCATGGACAACCTCCACCAACATGACGTCTACTTTCAACAACGCGAAAAATGTACTGATGTCCAACAGAATGTCAACTATGCGAAAAGAAACGGAAGCTATTCGGCCCCTGGCATATGGTAGTGCGTCGAACTCCGTGGATGGCTACGAAGCGCTTTTGTGTAGGGAGTGGTGTAATTCTATGACAACAATTATCTTCGATCACCAAGTAACGAAGAAATGCATTGCATTGATTGAATAATTTGAGAATAGAAAAACTTCCCAACAGAGATGAAAAGTCATTCTCTTGGAAAGGGTGGCATAAATGAGAAATTAATAGAAGGATCTGGAAGATCGGATTTAGATTTGGCACATGCGTTTGGGATGCCTGCTTGTAAACATGAGTTAAAAAATTTTGAAGCATGGCCGTTAAAAAAAAACTCGTTAAGAGTGGGGAAATATCGACCATTACTCGAATAAAAGGATGACATGAAAAGTAAAAACTCGTACTGGCTGGCACATTTGATCTATCCAAAAATCCTCCATTTATTCAAATATACTCAAACCTATCACAGGGAAGGATTTAGCTGGAAGCCATGAAGGACGAAAAAGGATTTGGAGCGTGTATTAGGCGTGCTACAGGTGAAGTTTCATATCCTGTTGCAAAAAGGGGATATAGATTGAGGCATATTTGATGAAAATAATGAAAATATGTGTAATATAGCACAAATTGATGTTAAAGGAAAAAGAATAATTGTAGAGGTAATATGAAACGAACATATGGAAAAAGTCAGATATGGTGATTCACTATAATTTTAAAGTCCCAATGAGATTTAATTCGCTAAGGATATTGGATCAAGTTATTTGAGGTGCGTAGCTAACTGATACATTTCTGATGTTGGGGATTGTGTGAAATTACAGCGAATTATATTTGAACATATTGCAAGAACCTTTAGGAGAGATTAGACGGGTAGGAGACCAACACTAAAGGGAATTTTACGAGCACTTATCCCGAATCACTGAATCATCTCATGTGACCACTGGAGGCAATTTTAGTTTTGAGCATATAATGGAATTATGCGGTGCTTATTCAAACTTGGTTGATCATAAAGCATGTTTTTTCTCATTCAAAAGTAAAACCAAAACATATTTATTGTTTTTTAAATAAATTTCTAGGAAATTAGTCAGATTATGCTATGGTAGTTGCGCAATCCCATTAAATATCTTGGGATTTAATACGAAATTACAAACCATAATTAGGGGGAAATGTATTGAAGTACGAAACAGAATAAGACCCATTCCATCAAGGAATGAGTTTGAAAAGTGTAAAATTTATCAGTAACTAATAAGGATGTCTTTGATCGAGTTTTGCACAAAAAAGAATTGCTCCTTGATCTTAATATTTTTTCTAAAAAGGTTTGCCCATCTTCAATCCCCCCTTCGAATTGCGATAAATAATTAATCTAGCAACTTTTAGATCCGTGAACGTATTTATAGAATCATGATCCATATTCTCTTTCGGCTTTTCAAAAGCGGCTCTTCCGAGGGGTCTGAGTCTACATGAATAGTTTGTGATAAGTCCATGTAGAATAAGACTATTGGATGATTATGAAATAAACGGCATGGAAAGAAAATAGGAACGACGTGCCACAACCGTCACTGGAATAATTAATCTTCACCCCATTATAAAGGACCGTAGCAATTTAAGTGATGTATTATGCGCAAATTACGGTCAGATTAAGCGTCTTCGCGTTTAAATAGCAAGAACAGAACAGAACTGAAGAGTTGTTGATAAATTTGTACGCTTATTCATAGACTCAGCCAAAACATTTTCGCGATTTGAAAACCTGTATTTATTGTTGTAGGATTCAGTAATTGTGGTGGAAAAGTCCTTCCCTTTTTCTCCGTCCCAAAAGACAGAATTTATGATACAGATACTAAATACTTTGCCCGAGATACATACTCCATTCGATGGAGGATGCACCTGGGGCAAACCCCAAGTCAGTGTAAAACCATATTCCTGGCTTGTACTTTGTTTGTCTCCCGATTTGGCGATACCTCTAGTTGAGTATTTACATTGCTAATAATAATCGAGAATATGCATGTTGATTATATCATATAATTTGTAGTATGATACTATGAAGTTACTGTGTTTCTGTGGTTGCAGCAGTTTTATGCTCTCTCTATACTATATTCCTAGTAGGAAGTAAATTGTTTGCTTTTTCAACTTCTATCTACCTCAGGTGTTTGTAGACACTTGGTGTAGTGCAATGTACATCCAAAATCGGATGGATGAGAAGGATGTTCGGCAATAATAGTTTCCGAGTACTATTTCCGCAGTAGCCTGTGTGGGCAGTGCACTCCACCAAAAAGGTCGCGAAAGCGCAGTGTGATCGGAAGTACAGAATGGTTGGACAACTACCTTGTGAGAGGGAAAGATGGACGATGGCACTACCAGGAACAGCAAGACTAACATGAGGCTAACGAGAATGGACGCTTGTAAGTCGGAGTCGAGAGCTAACGTCTACGAAGAAGTAAGAAGGCCACTGCCAAAGATGATTAGACAATGATGTCGAAGTCAACCTTTGGGGGCAATTGAAGTCTGAAATACGCTTGTGTTTATTGGAATTGAAGGATTACTGTTGAAGTATACAAAATGACTGATCTGTACTGTATCTAAACGTTGTAAAATCAACTTTGTGGGTAGTACAGTACGGGGTGTGAGGGTAGTACATTGCTGTTGATTCAATTAGAGAGAGTGAGAGAGTGAGAGTGACCGGTAGGTACTTTAGTAGGTTGGATAGGTCGCGTGGGAAAATGATATAAATTCGAGTTATGTAGGGTTGTATTCAGTTAGCGAGGTGTATGGATCTGAGGAGGGTTAAAGGACAAAGGACGGCTAAATGATTACAGTTTGGTGCGGACGAGCAGAACGAGCAAGGAGTTCGCAACTGTACAAACTTGGTTGAATTTTTTTGGCTGAGTGGCTACACACAGACGGAAACAATATAAACTCTACACCTACACCCAGTTACTGTAATTAATGTTAATCACAAGAATTAGGAATCAGTTTTCTTCCCTTTTACACATCTATTAATGTGATTAACATTAATTTTGAATTAACATTAAATAAGGTAAAAATTAATTTAATGATAATGACATTAAAAATATTCCAATTTAATGTTTTTTCAAAATCTAACATCTTTTACTGAATCCCGGGAACCGCTTCTCAATCAAAGTGAATCCTAACCTCCTTGATAATTTCTTGGAGATGCGGAAATAGCTGTCGCTTTTCTCAAAGTCTATTCAAGTTCTTTGCCATACCAGTCCGGATCATAGCCTTTCGAGCATATGTCAAGCCCTCCGGATCGCGTATGTGGTTCACCTCTCGAACTTATTCCTATGCAAACTTCAGAAAAAATGCTTACCAGGATTAAAAAGTTTGGCTGATGTCTGTGACCACTTTCCCTCCCTCACCATCTTGATTTTTCCTAACAACAACGGCGAGACCATACACTTTTGATATTTTGTATGACAAAAGAATCGCATGATTGTAGAAGATGGGCCGTGTTGGGGGGAAAATATTTAATCTCCATGTCTAAGGCCGCGACAGCTTGTTGAAGTTGTTTCGTCATATTGTGACCGCTGCCGTTGTCAAGATATAGAATTCGTTTTCTGTTGTTTTGCAGCTTTTTTATAACACGTGTCTCTCCTAACCACTGTGGCATCACTTGCGTATCCATCCATCCTTTTGGTCCAGATCTGTAGGATACACCCTCCACATTATCCGGGACAGCCTGTATCGGGTAACTTCGGTTTTTATTCTTTAAAACCATAATAGCACCTAAAATACACGAATCTCTACCTCCTGTTAATCGAACAACCATTGTCATACCCTCACCCCCTGATACGATGTCTGCCCAATTAACTTCTTCGCTACCTTTAAACCCCAGTATCCGTCCTTTATCAACGTTGATTACAAAGTGGGTCTCATCGGCATTTTATATATCATTTTCGTGAATCTGTCCGGAACTAAATTGTCTTTGCATCTGGCTCACGTGAAACACAACACACTTTCGAATAAATTGCTCATTTTCTTGGCTTAGTTGCATCTTCCCAGTCAATGTACGACTTGCGATTTGGAACCGTTCACAAAAACTCTGCACCCAAGGAGATGTGATTCTGGTCGAAACCAGTTCTTTCGTATTTGGTCACAACATTACCGCAGTATAGTAAACCGAGGTTCTCCCTGAAATCAAAAGGAGCGCCAGTGTGCGAATATTTTTCAAGTTAAATTTGACACGAAGGTGACGAAGTCGGTCAAACTCAGATCGTAGGTCTACGTGTAACGATTCAACCCACAACGCCTGTTTTCTTCCACGTCCTGGTAAGGCTTTAAAATGTTTTCTTTTGACTCCCAATTTTGTTACAAGTGTAACTGTAGCAGTGGTATCCCGAAGTGACACAATTCCATTGTTGTTGATGAACGATGAACTCGACCTCCACAATCGCATGGCCTTCATGACAGCAGCTTGTCGTGACCCTCGAAATATTTTCGGGAATTATCCCACTGATTTAGTTGGAAGGTTCTTCGCTCCTTTCTATTCATGCTCATCAATCATATACTTCAATATACGTGCCTTTTGCACTCTGAAAGAACGTGATTTGCGATCTTTCGTTTCAGGGTAGATTCATCTGATAATATGATTTGAGTCTTGCTCACTGTTAATGAGGTTTGTGGGAAGTTGTTTGCCGTTTTGGTTCCCTGTTTCACGTCTTCTATGTCATCATTATTTCTGTTTCGCAGTTGTTGTTGTGAGGCACTATGCAATGACAAAACAATACGGGATGCGTTGATAGACATTTTTAATATGTTTTAGACAGTTTCGTGAAGTTATTGAGAGTGGTGGGATAAACGTGGAGAAAGTGTGCGTATCCGGTCTGTTATGTTTTTGGGTATCTAAATAACTTTGTGATCGGCTGTACGCTGATTGAAAGTTCGTTAAATTTGTACAGGGGAATTATACAACCGACGGCGGCGTCTACTTAACAGTGAACTCTTGAAAGCTAGTACAGGTTGTACGTATTTACAAAAGGTTTCCTAGATCCAAGGACACTGTTAGAATTATTTGGATCACGATTCTGATGTGATCAACACAATTTAATGTGATTAACATTATTTCCGTGATGAAATTTATTAAAATTAATTAAGTGTTCACATTAAATACAGTAACTGGTGTAGTTTATTATTCAAGAAGTAAAAAGTAAGGAAGGGAGAGAAAGGATGGAAGGGAAAGGTTCTACTGGAAGTCATATATGGATAGGAATGGCAGTAGTGAATCCAAGACAGGAGATCATCGGCGGCAGAATCATAGATGTAGTTCTGAGTAGGCACACGTGTATCATATCATACACGTGAATGGACTACTTAGATACTAGAAAGAACCAATGTTCGGCTTGAGTACTTTCCACATTGTGTTCCTGACGTGTCCGAATACATATTTGGACACGGTAAGTGCAGGCCATAGTATGGCCTGCACTTACCGACCAATAGGAGAAAGCCTGCATACTCGATTCGTACAACTCGCCAACACTTCAGACTCCTCGAATGGCATACAGTGTCATAAAAACGCTGGAATCGCAACACCTCACATTCCCGACACTTGAGTACCCC
>JAULBU010049927.1:0-13033 GCA_032358235.1 Odonthalia washingtoniensis | reverse complement strand
GTAGTGACAGTTCCGTTTTCTTTTTGTACAGAAATAGAGCATGTGGAGCAATTGTGTAAATTAGATCACGATTGTGCTTATGGAGGACGGAGATTGGATATGAAACGACTGTAATGTATACAATTCCAGAAACGGAACTCTTGACGTAAACTGCATGACTGAGTCCAAGTACAGCAACATGATATCGAAGCAGAACACGATGTTCAGAGGGAATTAATGTTTTGTAAAGTTGAGTACCATAATCACATGATATTACTTTGGACGGAGTTATGAGTCTACTCATTTGTTGATCGGCCCTTACCAGAACATTTATGGAGGCAGTTTTAGTCCTGTCTGTTGTTTTTGTCTCAATCTCGACAGCAGCATTAATAGGAGGAGAGGTTACTGCGGTTTGTAGATTGTTTGTCGCAATTTTCTCTACTATTTCCAGCAAGCTATTTCTTGCGGTTTTGGCTTCATTTTACATGTGCGTACTGCTATCCAAATTACAACAATTGTTGTAATTTGGATAGTACATTAATGTAAACGTTTCTATTCATGAAATAGAACTGAATCAGCTTACAACTTCGATACATCGACCAAGGTACAAACTCCATCAACAGATGGAGCAAGTAAATCAAATTCCCTGTCCAGATCTCCATCCGAACAAAACCATGTGGCAATTCACACACACGAGATATTAGACCAATGTCGTAAAATCCCCCGAAATAATAAAACGGTACATTATTCTGCTCACATCCTGCTTTCATAAAGAAAAGGGGTATGTTAGTTGCATCCTTTGATTCGTTGACACGATCCAAACGCAAATATTTGGCAACTCGTCCCCTACCAAGAGGCCTCATTAGCCAAATTAAGAGTAACCTTTCAAACACAGTAGCACCTTCACGAGCTGCTTCCCCACCAGGTAGGCCCATCATTACAGATGTTATGTCATTACCTGCGTTAGTGACATCCATCCCTTCTTCGTGATCACTTGAATAAATAGCCATGATACTGGCTGCACCAGTACTAGTAACTCTACCAAACCTCATTGAGAACCAATCATCGGAAACCTGGGCTCTGGTTAACTCTAGAAGGTGCTGATTCTTTAAAACAAATAAAATAGTATCAGGAACGGCTGGAGAATATCCATTTCTATTAGCATTTCGGTCATTCCTTTGGTGCGTCCCAACCTGCTTCTGAATTGTGATACAGTTTCCTACACCCTGGCAATAAAGAGTCCCCTTCAATCTCTCTCAAATAGACAACTGTGATACCAGTACCAGCAATACCACCGTTCCGTCGACCTATAGCAATTATACCTTCATTTTGGGACTCAGATGAAAGTTCAACCGCACAACTGCGTCCACATATACATAAAAACTTTCTGAAGAAATAGACAGATGTTGTTAAAAATGTGGATGGAACATTTGTTGAAGACAATTGGGGCGGAACTGTTTGTGCATTATTTGAAATATTTCTAAATGATTGCTTAATTAATTTAGTAGCGCCGTATTTGTTGTCGTTGAATTTAAAGGGACTAAATTTGTTTGAGGTAATCTCGAAGTCCCTCGCAGTGCCAAATACATACACATCTTCCTCTTTTAGTGCGTCTATGGTATTGAAGGAGCTGTATCCTTGGTCTAAAAAGGCGACTTTCGGTTTGATTTTATGCTTACTCATACGGGTAATGAGTCTTTTAACAGATGTAACAACTGATTAGTCCTCACCACGTCGACGGACTGAAAAAGCTGCCATTAATCTTAAATCAGCTGAACAAACTGCATCAGCAAGTGGACCTGACCTACCCTTCTTTGAATTCTTTTTCGTTGTAATTGCACCGGATTCTCCTTGACTGTCGTAGTGGTCGTCGTCTATCATGACTGCAGACATTGTACAGATAAATGGTGTACTTAATTTTGTTATCAGAGCTTCCCATGGTTCCAAGTCACGAGTAAGATCTTCTCCTGCTTCAAAATCTAAAATTTAGTAAAGTTTACGTTGATCATCTCCAGGTATCTCAGTTGCCGAAATTCCTCGCTTCATTGCCATGAAGTACTCTTTTTTCATCAGATTTTTAGGATCACCATATAATTTACCACATGCATAAAGTTCGTGAAATTACGAGCATGTATTCAATGAAAAACGTAATACAACAGCAAGAAAAGACGCCCACATCGACATGCTTGGTTTTTTGTCGTACCCTGAATCTTTTAAGTGAAAACAATCCACTAGTTGTCCGAACACAGCACGGTTCAGTAGAAGTTTGAGCACATTTAATGGTGTATGCTCGTTTCCTCTTAGTCTCTGTCGAATGGTGGCGGCCGCATGTTGAACACTTTTCCTTAAACGAACAATACGTGCATAATCCATTGAACTATCATTAATGATGTCCAATTCCTGAAAATGTTGTTCAGGGAAACGGAATTCCCACGCTAACTTGTGGTCGTATCGTTGATTACTCATGGTTAGAAAGTGGTTGATGATTCCGGAGGACTTCACTGCGCCAAATGATGGACTTGTGGGAAAGTAAAGCTGTAAAAGTTACGCAATCTACTCATTTCGGTTGAAGACAAAATACGTCTTCGTCAAACAGAGCATATGAATCTGAAATCAGATAGAAATCAAAAAAAATCCTGAGAATTATTTTTTAATTTCCACTGCTTACAGAATTCTACAGAGCGTCCTTACAGGACTATAGATTCATGCCAAACATTCCGCAAACGTTAAGACCGGTTATCATGCATTACAACGACTGCAGTCGTGGTAACCCCGAAAAATTGCCATTACAAATTTTCTTTACAACGACCTCAATCGTTGTATGGAGTTTTGACTTATAGTACTGGAGTCCAATGTACATTGAAGTGATTCAAGCATGTTTGGATGAAAATTAGATCTCGATAATTGCATACGAAACATATTTTAATGTACAGCAATTTCTTTTTTGAAAAATGAAAGGAAAATTAGCGATGTAAAGTTACTGTAATGTAAACGGCCTTACATTACAAAATTCACAGCATGTGAGAGTATTTGTCATTAGTTTGCACGTTTCGAATTGGAATTGGAAAAAAGGAGTGCTGATTCTCCATGGAGAATCAGTTATGCCATACTGGTATCACCTATTTTTTCTGCCTACTTAACAGTTATTCGTCATCGATCTACTTCACAATTCTTCTTCAATCAACCATCATCACCACATGCCATCACCGCAGCATTATAATCACCGACTTCGATAAATATCAGAATTTTGGCAAACATGCTACCATATTTTACCGCGAAGCCATTCAATTTAATTCAACCTGCTACTTTTCTTCCCGTGCAACGTGATAGGAATACGTCTATTTTCATCCATCGACCGGGATCTAGAACACGAAATTCAATTGTCCCGTCTTGCATGTATGCTCAATCATTCTCTTTATAGCATGTAGATGGTGTACCAAATCCAACGGCCTCTTTCATAACGCAAATTGTACCTTCCACTCGTAAACTAAATTCAACGACTCGCAGCGTGATAATCAATCTTCTCCTCGTGATATTTAGATAACATGGGAAATCAATCGAATTTTTGCAGATGATTCATGTCAGTCTAATTAAATGGAACAATAGACGTAACGATTTACTACCACATCTATCCCAGATGCCGCAATTGTTTCATCTCTGCCCCTTTTACCACCACCACTATTGTCACCAAAAATGCATGTACAAGTTAATAATGATGTAAAATGATATCATGACTGTTTTGATATCCGTGTGCATATGATAGTGTTGGTAATGATATTGATGGTGAAAATGGTATTATTTTCAATAAAGATGATGGTGGAGATCATAGTACTGATAATGAAAATGATGATGGCTATGGTTCTGTTTATAATGACAGTTTTTTATGATGCTGTCGATACCGAAGGTTCTTCTCATACCACTTTTGAGGGAGACTATGGTTCTATTGATGACATTGATAGTAATATTGATGGCGCTCATGAAATTGTTGATAATAATAAACATAATTATTTCAATATAGCTGATGATACTGGTGATAATCGTAACGATCGTTACGATATAGTTGATAATTATGATGATGGTGGTGATGATGGTTTTGATCATGAGTTTTGTTTTGATATTGTTTGTAACGATAGTGATGGTGCTACGTATGGTAATTATAATAGTAACATTATTATTCATCACCATCATCATAATGGCGCTGATGGTGGTAATTGATCGCAAATCTGTTTAGTATTACAGGGTAATAAGTCCCTTCGGTGTAACTTTGAAGCTCAATTAAAAATCTTCGCCACTTGTTACGTGAGGAGGTTGATGCTTCTTTTGATTTTTCTACGTCGTTTGCATGGGATGTGTCACTTCTTCATCAACCAACCACGTCGGAGGTGAGTATTCCATGATGAAAGCAGAAGCAGCGAACGGATGGTTAACCAAGAAAGATGCAGTTCTCGAATCGCTGATTTGCTTCAAACACGCTGACGCTATTTTCACCTAATACTCTAAGAACGCCGCTCAATGGATGCATGACATATGAAAATAATTTCTTTACATGCTTTTCATTTCAATGTCTGCGTTAAAATCCAGCGACTGATAAGCCTAATTTCTTACAATAATATTATTCAAATCTGTTGACGTTCTCTGTTGAAGTTTTTGTTAATTTGATTGTTATGGATGACGCTAATGAATTATGATTAAAAGATTAGGAAATGAGAAATTGTTTTGTACGGTCAGTCCCGTTTTCGTAACTTGGAAGCTCACTTAAAAAGTCGCCGCCATGTGGCGGAGTCCCACCAAAAAGAGAAAACGTTGTGAGGCAACAAGATGTAAAATTAGAACAGGAAATTGAAACAGTTGAAAACACAAAAACAGTAGTAGAAAACGCAAAAATAGTTTATAACCCTGTACGAGATTGTTGCGATATCTGTCAAATGTAATAGCTCATGGGTTTTGATGAGAGGTTGGGTGGTCAGCGCGAATTTGATATTCGGGTTATGTCAGTTCTTTAAGAGAGTTGAACGCGACTGATGAGATCTGTTCTCGTTGAATTTTATTGGCCGCTACAATGTAACGAGTTTTCAGGATGCGGGCTTCTGCGTCCATGGCATCTATGTGTGGTAACCGCGAATGCGCTGTTTTGGTATCATCTCGAGACTTAAACAGGCCACTTAACTTCCAGTTTCTTCCTATCACGCCAGCGACGAGTATGCCATAATGAAGGTAGCAGACTTTGCCATACATGACAGCCATGTGTTCTAAGGATGAATGTCATGGCGATGGAGAATATTTACCGTGCGGGGTTAGTAGAGGTGGTGTCTTCTAATCGCCAAGAAAATCAAGCAACGCAGCGATGAATAAGAAAACATACTAGAGGACGTGGAAAATTGCAGGGAGACGCTGGAAGATATATTGTATTCGGACGTATGATGGGCGCGGCAAACGGAAGGGAGGAGCTTGCATTTGGACAGTAGATGAAGGTATGTTGGACACGACCAAATTGAATGAGGCACTGGAAGTTGGAAGGTAGATGTAGGTATGATTTACGAAACAAACAGCAGGGAGGCCCTGACGGATGGGCGGTAGATGCAGGTATGATGGAATGAGAATAGTAGTTAACCCAAGAAAAGATTGAAATGGACTTTGAATTTAATTTGGCTTGCACCTGATCCCCAAAAAAGGCACGTGAATGAAAAAATGTGGTAGAAATGAGACTAAGAGTTTTTTCAAAAAAGCTCGCAAATACAATGAATCATCATGAACGTGCATTTCCTGTGAAACGCTACTTTAAATTCAATGGATGGTTGGGATTGAACACAACTGGGCTATCAAAATAATATATGGAAAAAACTTCTTTACTGTTCATTCCTGTACATTCAATGTAAGAATATTACATTACATCTGATGTTATTTAATCTTACATGTGGACTACACGTGTTAGTAAAACCGAGGTTATCTATCATCGTTTTTAATACTTTATATTTCAGAAAATAATAAGAGGTAAACTACACGTGTTAGAAAAACTGACTGCGGTAATTTACCATTTTGTTACTACCGTTTCAGACAATAGTAGGAGGTAAACTGGAAAAAACGGAAATCACTCATTGTGGCGATACAATCTGTCTTATAAACACTACAGACTCCTTTCAATCTGAACGGCTATTTCATACTTCTGAATCGGAACAGGCTTTTATCTTCTTTTATGTTTAAAAACGAAGAATTCAGGAATCTAAACGGCTATTACCTTCTCTTCTGTAACGAAAATCTCAGTCTATATTTCACTTCATATCAATCTGCAGACTTCTTTCGGTTTAACTTCTGAATTTGAACTGTTGGGTATTCTTATTCTACTTGGTTATAAGATATTATCATAATCATACAGCCGATTTAACAATCCTCTCAAACTGCACTGGCGTGTGAACCAATGAGTAATCTTCATCTCCTCTGTGAAGCTATCTGTTTTAGCTAAGATCTCTCTTAGCATAAATTAGTGACTGTTTTAAAGGCTGTGATCCTTCCTGTTCACTATTGACTATTCTACATCCCCTGAACATAACCGATTCAAAACAGTTATATTTGTTAAGGAATCTATCAATATGAAACGGCAGCATTTTCTTATTGTTCTTTCCTCTATTTAAAACATTTTATCTTCTATTCCTTCCGACTGTACATCATATCACCCTCCACAGCCCTTTCAACCTTTTTATTACTTCAGATCTGTTATCATATCAATCGCCAATATTTTTTGTAATCTATTATTAATTGAGAGATGTCACTACTACAAAAAGTAACAAGAGCAAAGGGAAAAATAGGAACGATGATAATGAAGATGATAGTGATTTACCTCTTGATTTTAATGATGGGAGTAATAATAGTTCGCATGCAATGAATTCCGTCGTAAATCATGATATGAGACGCCCCAATCGACTACAAAAACGCAACAGAAGGAAACGTCAGGAAAAAATTGGAATGATGGTGATGGTGATTGTGAGGATTTGTCTGTTCATGTTAATGATTAAATTACTCACAGTTCGCGTGAAATGAGACGCCCCAATCATGATTATTCTCTGTCATGACCACAAAAACGAAACAGCAGTAAAGGACAAGAAAGTAGGAACGATGATAATGATAATAATGATGGTGAGTTGTCTGTTCCTCTTAATGATTAAATTTACCATAGTCCGCGTGAAATGAGACGCCCCAATCGTGTTTCTTCACTGTCAGGACTACAAAGACGAAACAGGAGGAAAGGACAAGAAGTAATGATAATAATGATAATAGTGATGATTATTTATCTGTTCCTGTTAATGATGTAATTAACCTTAGTCCGCGTGCGATGAGTTAAGTGGGAAAAGGAACTGGGATTTAAAATAGTACTTTCACCATACCAATTGACAAGTATAACTATATGAAAGCTGATTGTGAATGCAAAAAAAACATTTCTTCGCAACTCATGTGAAGTCTGAAGCTGTACCAATAGAACATGAGTCTTTTGAAGCAGGAAAATGAGAAGCTAAGCATAAATTCTGGGTTTTAGGACACCATTACAACTATGAACTAATCAACACGTAGTAAGGGTAAAAGAACTTTGAATGGAAGCAAGAAATGTCTCGGAATGGAGATGGCTAAGAAGATGTTACCAAGTGAATTATCCAAATATATCACACCTTTTTGATAGAATAACTTTTTATGCACATCAGTATGTTTCCGGGGTTGTTTTTCATTATATTCGGATAAGAAATCAAATCAAGGTTGGGGTCCTACAAGAAATGATGAGGCAGAGGATGTAGAGGACAGAGATTGGAGAGGAATATGTCCCGAGGTTACTGACTTTTACAAAAAGGTAGTACATGACAGTTCGTTTCACCCTCTGCGAAGTCCCCTTATAGATTACCCCAACAAAAGTAAGGGACGTATTGAAGTTAAAATTCTGTATTATCCTCACTTTCCAATGGAAGAATCACAAGATGTGTAAATGTTTACATCATCTGTTGATGCCATGTCTAACTTTATAGGACAATGTGCAATACAATTCCTCCGCTCTCACTTTAAAATTGAGAAAGCACCATCTGTAAAAACTGAGGAGTCTACCTATAAATTTGCTTCTGAGAGCGAAGTATTTATGAGAAGGTTCGAATCAGCTTTTTCTTGTTGTATAAGTGGCCAAAAATCGAAGGTGAAACCATTGTATTTTTCATGTCTTGGATATGGTGATATAGTTTCTACATCCAGTGACAAACTAGGTGATGATGAACGTACTGATATGAGGGATAAGGAATTTTCAGAAGCTTACAGCAAGTTACAACACGTGCGGTCTAATGGTGACAGAGATACGACATTTTGGAGAACAAGCAATTTTTCAGACATTTGTTCAAACAGTTGTAACAATATTAGAAGCTCCATGATGATGTAATTGATACATTGTTTCGAAATCAACTAGCACGAATTGCATTCCGGGCGTTTACAAAAACTAATATATAACATAATAGAGACACCACAATAATGTCAATTATAAGAATGGACACGATCATGACATCAATTGTCGACTCATTTAAACCTGTAGCAGAGTAATATGAAGGACGTAATGCAGCAAGCAATGAGTACGACAATGCAGAAGAAATAATTCCAGCAACTCCATCAGCATAATCAACTCCGTCTTCAACTTTACATGCAATTAAATTTAAATCAAAGGGTGGTACAATTCCTTCAGATGCCAGAAGGAGTCTGAAACAACTTCTGTCTGTAGCAGCCTCAATTGTATTGAAAGATTCAATGGAAAATTAAATGAATAATACAATCGAATAGTTTCAAGTTAAATCACCAGAATTTGGTTCAGAGATAGATAGACTACAAAACTAATATCGAAAATACACTTTGGCTTTCAAACATCCTATTAACAACATGTATTACAAAAGTATTGATGCCAATACCTTTTCTAAGTGTATAAGTTCATGGTACGGTGTAGTATCAGATTTTCATATTCTTCTATCACCTTCCTTGGACACACCATTCAAGTCTTTTATATCTGAGGATCCGATTGATGTATTGAATTAAAGCGATGAGGAAGAAGAAGTACATGAATATGGGAATAATTATTTGGTCGTAATGATTGAATCGTCATCTGGTGATTATGAAAAATAAAAACATATAAACAGACGAGAAAAATTAACTACAACGTCGACCGTACTAGAATTGAATGATATTTTAGAAGAAAATGTAAACACATCAGATGAAAAAAATAGGGGTGAAACGGCTCGTAGTGTCAGAAAAAAGAAGAACGTAAAAGGAAGAAAAGTGCGAAAAGGTAGTGGAAAAGATGGATAATTTAAAAAGAAACTAACACTGAACAGAAGTGATGAAGAATATGATCACGTGAATGAACTAATTGTTCGAAGATGAAGTAATAGAAAAAGTATTTCTGCATCAAAGGTTGTGGTCAGTCAGATTGATGAATCCAAATAACTATACTATTACTGAATCATGTCATACTCTTGTTTATTTTCATACAATGCACCACGTGGTTTATAAAATCGATTGACATAGAAAATATTTGCTGCCTATCCAGTCTCAAGGTTCGTCAGCTTATCATATTCAACCTTTCTCTTCACTTTGTCTGAAATGACATTCATTTCGGTATCTGTAGGAACAAAGTTCACTTTTCCTCTAATAGCGTCTATGGGTACAATACCAAAAACCTTTACGAAACGCGGGTGTCCTGGTTCTCTTTCTCTTCTTTGCCACTGCAGCCTTATACATTTCAACATGTTGAACTGTATAAGGCTGCCGTGGCATTTCACTGCATCTACTTCGTCAACATGTATCTTTTTTATTGTACGATGGTACCATGAAGTGCACTTCAAAAAACTGTATAAAGCATAGTTCATCATCCATGGTCTTTCAGAATCATCAAAATTGTTTTTACGGTGAGTATTACATGATCCATCAGTCCTAATACGTATAAAAGACAACACTTTTGTACATCATATTCTCATATATCCATCTGGAACAGGTATATCATCATCAACTTCAGCCTCAATCATTACAAAATCCAGACGAGGATCTTTCGACCGATAAACTTTCTTCTTCGCAACCACTCTTTGAGACATTCTTAATGTTGATTTTGGAATGAAAACTTCATTCGAACCACTATCCATCTCATTCAGATGTGAAATATTGTATCCAAATACGAATGCAGAACTTGGAACAACCATTTTGACGATCCTGGTTTCTGATAAACTATATCCTTTCTCACCCAAACGTTCTCGAAGAAGATTGATTAGAATTAGCACTCCTTTTTCTAAAACATCCCCTAAATCGAACAAGTATGTTTTTAATGTATTTCTTCTAGTCAGTACATTCTTTTTCTTATACTTTTCACGGTACAATGTCTCTAAATCATACAAAGTTATAGAAACCCCACTTTTAACTAAGAAGGCACCATCCCCCCGAACGGAATTTACCCTACTTGAATTCGGGTTAATAATTACATTATTTGCTTCTCGTCTGGAATTTATACCCATAGATTTATTGTACACATTTGAACATTGTAAAATGTTTTCCTTTTGCCTTCTCATTGTTTCAGACATCGCATTACCAGTTCTTTTTGAAGATTTTTCATAGTCCGCCTTCACCCATTTGTGTGTCATCTCATACAAACCACCACTCATATAAAAAATTCCACCTGTCATTCTCAAGTCAATACATAAACGATTTAATAAGTGTCACTTCGATGTGCCCATCCCAGATTTTTGATAATGATCAAATACCCTCCTACTAATGGTTTTAAAGTCTTGTATACTTCGATCAAGCCTTCTCAAATCTTCATCTGTCCACCAGGCGTACGTCCAAGGCAGTTTATATCGTCCAGAAGATTAAAATAGAAAGTAAATACAGTTTTAACGGACGCTTTTGTCGTGTCCCCGCAGCACCCGTCAATTATTGTACCTAGAAAAGGAGAAACCTCATCAATTATGTCGAAGTCTGGTGCTTCTAACATACCTAGGATGCTTTTGTCAGTAAAAATCTCTGACAGATTTTGATTGATGATTCCCCTTGAGAGGTCCACATGTAGGTCGTACCCAATAGACATTTTCTCAACATTAGAAAGAAAGTCGTTAAGAAGCCGCAGTACTAACTTACGGATTGTCTTAATTGACCTCTTATCACCATTTGCATTCCTAATTGAAGAAGTAAATCTTTCTTCGTCCTTTAACATGATACTTGCGGTTTATTTAATCATTCTCGAAACGCCAAGTGACAAATTATGCATTTGCTTAAATATGAAAATTGAATATAAGTCAATGCCCAGATGGATACCAATCAACGGAAAATGGAGAGAACGGGCGGAATGGTTAGCATAGACGGGGATTGAAATTCATCCAAAACAGCTGTGTCACCGAGATGTAGACGACGCAGCATCTGATTGGTTCTTCTTATAGTCCGTTCACACGTAGTAGTGCATGAGCCAAGTTCGTTTCGTCGAACATCACAGCGATAACAAGTGGATAACAGTGTATTGTTTCCCTTGAAACTGGCCATATCTTCTGCTTCTGGTAGATCAGCGATGTAAGAAGATATAACAATGTGGGCTCTTAAGATAAATCTTTCTTTTGTCTCACAAACTAAACCCTCTACAGCTATGTTAGGAATAGAACGTAAAGATAATACAACTCTCTCATGAAGGGCTTTCAACATATCTAGACTTTTGATTGATTTACCTGATGTGAGTTGCTTACCAAATTCGTCCTCATCAGCATTTTAATATCTAACGGGGAGATATGCAAAATCAGTTTACTTTTCAACAATTTGATTTCGCCACGCGGATTCCTTGAAATTTAAAAGGGTGGTTTTGATTTTTAATTTGATGTACATCTTTTTGTTGATGTTCATTTTGTTGTTAATGTTGATGTTTGTGTTTTTGTTGAGCTATATGTTGATGTGTTCGTTCATGTACATGTACATGTTCATCCACATGATGCTTTTATGTTGTCTTTCCATTTGGGTGTTAATATTCGAATTGTTTCTGCTGTTACTATTGATGAAGATGTGTACCTTGATGTATGCTCATGTATATGTCGTGTTCCATATACATCCACATATTGATGAAATAATTCATAATGTTGTTCATTCCATTTGAAAATATAATTTTTAATATTAATGACGTTGTATTGTCTGTCAATGTTACTTTTCGTGTTATTAGTGATATTAATATTGTTTCGGATGTATTCGTTGATATACATACTGATTTATATTTCCATGTGCATTTAGATTACCCCTCTTTGCAAGTTTTTAGGTTGTTGGTCAATTTTGTTGTTAATGCTGACGTTTATAGAAAAGTTGTTGTATAATTTGATTTTTACTACATTTTTTAATAATGATGCAGGTTAATAAGATAATGTACATGTTGACTTCCATAGAGATGATGATATTAAATTCTTTTCTAAGGATTTAGTTCTATTTTGATGTTAATACTATTGCTACTGTTGATGTTTCATTTCGTGTTTGTGTTGATGTTGAAAATAATGTCCAACTATCAGATGGTTGTGGTAATTTAGTTATTTTATTATGTTAATCACTAGCTGAATTTTGGTTTTGTTGCTGTTGTTGATGTGATGGTTGATGTAGTTTTAGATCCTCATGTTAACTTTGATTATGGCCTATATGGTTCTGGTGAATTTAATATTGAAGTTCATTGTTTTTTATATGTTGTTCATGATACTTTTTGTTTCGATTGAGCTAATCATGGTAATGTCGATTTCGGTGATATTTGTAATGATCTTGAGGGTTATTTTGTGTTGATGTGGATGTTGATGATCATCTACATGTTGAGAATGATGATATATATGTTACTATTGATGTTTCTGATGTTGGTTGTGATGCTGATTATGATTATGATAATAAAGTCTATATTGCTGTTCTTTCAGCTGTTGTTGTAGCTTTTGTTGTGGCTGTTGTTGTTGATGTCTATGTCTATGTCTATTTCTATGTCTATGTCTATGTCTATGTCTATGTCTATGTCTATGTCTATGTCTATGTCTATGTCTATGTCTATGTCTATGTCTAT
>JAULBU010049916.1:0-13035 GCA_032358235.1 Odonthalia washingtoniensis | reverse complement strand
AAGATTGTACGGCACCGAAGGGAGCGTTGGATGACCCAAAAGGTGTCGGGTTAGCGCCAAAGGCCGAGGATGCGCCAAAGGAGGAGGACTGTTGGCCGAAGGGCGCCCCAAACGCTGACATAGTTGCGGGATGTCGAAGGTGGTGGGTGAGGTGATGTAGGAGCAGAGAACAAATAGAGAGAGGACAGATCCAAGTTTAAAAGGAAAAGGGCGCGGGTTGCTTCGCTGTCTATGAGCTGTGTATGAAGGAACAACCGAAACGGAAAGTAGAGGTGATCCGGTTCCATCTTCTGTAAAGTGCGGACGTCTACCGCTGTATGACAATGGTCGATTCACAACAAACTACTGAAATGAGAGTTCGTATACACGTGTCATTATGTCTGGTCGATATCTGTAATGTTACTGTACTTGGTCACGAAATGATTTAATGTTTCTAGGAATTATTTTTTTGGAGTCAACAACAGAACAGAATCAAAAAGAGAATCAATTATTGCGCGAATCCTCCGAACCAACTGGGCTAAGTCTCGTCGACAGCTGACATGGCGAACAACAATGAGTCGCACCTTCCTTCCACAGATTTGCAGAAGGCTGTGCGAGCAGCTCGCATCGAACTAGCTGCAACTATTGAAGCTTTAACCAGGGTCCTGGAAACCGTAGCCGTAAGTTCCTTCTTCGAAACTGAATATTTTGCGCGCCCGCTTTTCTTAACTTTCATCTCCAACAAACTAGCGATCTAACTTTGAGTCGCCTATTTCAACCAATTTCAGAATTCTGACGCCGAAAGAACCGCCAATGGCCACAACAACGACCGTGACACCCACGGCCAACCCCAACAGTCAGTACCGTCATCACAGTCCCAGCGAAATCCATCACAGCAGTCAATTCAGCACTCTCAACTCATGAGTGGCGCTGGAACTGCGTCTAATGTCAACGCCCAGGAAACAGGAAACGGCCAAGGCTCCAACCAGCCCAACCAGCCGCCATCTCAATCTCAGCAACAGTCGCAGTCGCAGCAGCCGCACCAATCACCCCAGCAACAACAATCGAACCAAGGACAGCCACAACAACAAGTGAAACCAGATCAACAATCTCAGAAGCAACAATCGCCGCAGCAGGCACGGCAGCAACAGCATTCACAAAATCAAACTGCATCGCAACAGCCCTCTGTCATAACGGCCAACCAACCTTCTTTAGAGCCTGTTCTCACACGTATCAACAATTTGCGCAACGCGGTAAATGCAGTCACACAGTTACACAACAAGGTCGTTTTACAAGCACAGAAACAGGAAGATGCCGTCCCTCCACAGGAACGTGCTGCTCTTGAGGCTCGCCGTGCTGCACTCATCGACGAAGTTCATGTAAAAAATGAGCGCATGAAATTGTTAATTGATAATCTTAGAGAGCTTTATCGGGATTCCCTCACATTTCGTAATCTCCGAAATGCTCAATCACCTTCGAAAAATTAAATATTGTCAGATATCTTGAAACTTGCGCCGTTCTTCTCGACCACAACCCTGTATAGTGTTCTCATGTATTCTCATGCCATGAAGTGTTCTAACGCTATCATTGCAATCATTGGATTCAACTTTGTCTCATAAAGCCCTGGACGAAAGTCGGATTAAGTCGGATTAGTGGTTGTCAATCAAGGATTGAGCTCCCTTGTGGGTCCAAAGTGCCGGAGAACTCTCACAAACCGTTGAAAACGTTTCAGATTCAGGCTCTCCGTGGCCCTTGCATGAACCTTAACTGTGACCTACCATCTAGATCCCGACGTCCCCTAATCGAAAAATTTATTAAATTAACCGCCAAATTTTGACAAATTATTCTGACCTTCAAATGATTGTTTTGTTCTTTTCATATCGCTTTGTATGTTTTTCTGTTATCTCCGCCGGTGCTACTCTGCTTCTTCATTGACCTCCCATCCCGTGCTTTCTTCACTGACTAATCGCACTATACCTTTCCTACATCACTCCCGTGCAACTTCCCAAAACACTATCCTTACATCATTCGCTTCGACATCGCCTACAAATTCAGAAGCGACAACTCCGTCGAAGAAGAATTCTATAATAAGAGCATCGATGTTGGCATTCGTCGAAGTTATTGGTTCTGGCAGCTATGATTGCTCGTCGAGTGTCCAAATCTTTTTCGACGACGGGCGCTACATATTCGAATGCGGTGACGGAACTCAACGTTTGTGTACCGAATACGGTATGAAGCTTTCTAAGCTCAGGGGAATATATTTGTCAACTGTGACAGCACCATCTGTCGGTGGCCTGTTCGGCCTCTTGCTCACTGTAGCTGACATAGGAAAAGAGAAGGTATCCATAGTCGCACCCACAGGTCTGAAGCAATTGTTTTATTCTTCTCGCTCGTTTTATTACCGCCCGTCTTTCGTGAACACGCTTGAAGAAATTGATTTGAACCTGCCATCTACTTCTCTTCCATTCACTGTCATGGACGACGATAATTTAAAGATTCAAGCTGTGCCTGTAAACGCACGTCGGGACATGGAAATTGAAACTTCGTTCGGCATGCATTGTGATGCAGTATCGTATATCTGCCGGCTTCATGACCTACCAGGGAAATTTAACCCCCAAAAAGCACTGGATTTGGGTGTTAAAAAAGGAAAACTATTTGGACTGTTACAAAGAGGAATTTCAATCACTCTAGATGATGGTACTGAAGTGAAAAGTGAACAGGTCATGTCACCTAGCACACCAGGGCCCATCGTCTTTATTGTTGCATGCCCCTCTAAGGAACATATCGAAAGTCTCACATCCTCATCAGAGATGCAACCCGGAAAGTTTGGACTTGGCAAGTTATCCCCATCAGACGGAAGCGACAAAAATGGCATTGCAACCATGTCTTCTCGGATATGCGTCATGTGTCATCTAGGTCCCCGTGATGTGTTATCGCACCCAACGTATCGAAAATGGTGTGATTCGTTTGGAGATTCGACAACACACATTCCACTACATTCGACAATGTCGCGCCGGCAAACCATATATGCATCTCACGCCGAGGACATGGCTTTACTTCATTTCACTCTTGATAAAGAGTTGTTCCCTCTTCCTCATGATTGCCTTCTTCCCTCTTCTCCATCTACTGAAGAAGAAGCCCTAAAAACCGTTGATGAGAAGACATCTCTTGCCCTCTCTTTACCTGCTGAGCTTGGCAAAATTTTGGGTGACGACAACTGGGAAATTTTCAAAGACTGGACTGGTCAATGGGTTGGTGCTGAATCCAAGCTAAAGTTCAATCTCGCCCCATTATCTAGCATTGGCATTGACCGTTCTGGTGTCCGTTCTCGATACATCGAGCGCAAGCCAGATCAGTTGTTTCAACAATGGCGTGAACTGACACCCCCATACGCTAGTGAACCTGAACCTGCTGGTACTGAGATGCCAACTCCAGCGTGTATCTCTCGCATGTCACCGGGAACAACCACTGTTCGATTTTTAGGTACGGGTGCTGCGTTACCTGGAAAACGGCGGAATGTGTCGTCCACGATGCTGGACCTTCACGCGCGAGGCAGTGTACTGCTTGATTGCGGCGAAGGAACTTGGGGTCAGTTAGTGCGTTTATTCGGTCGTGATGATGCTCAACGCGCTGTTGCGAATATCAGAGTCATTTTTATTTCGCACATGCATGCCGACCATCATCTTGGTATCATGTCATTGTTACACGAACGCAGTCACGCAATGGCTGAACGTTCCGAATTACGACACGGTCCTCAACTAGTCATCATAGGCCCTTGTCATTTAAACACATGGCTTGAGGGTTTCCAACAGGCAGCGCGCGTACCTTTACGTGATCATCTTAAAACTGAACGTCGAAGTTACCGCTTTTGTGATGCCAAAACATTGACGGACCCTCAGACTGCCGACTCCAAATTTTTCGCAGACGCCTTTGGGCTAGAGGTTGGATGCGTCAATGTTATCCACTGTCCGCTCTCATATGGCGTTGTTGTTAGTGACTGTGTACAAGGATGGAAAGTTGTGTTCTCTGGTGATACTCGCCCATGCCCCGCATTGGTAGAAGTGGGAAAGGATGCGACACTCGTTATTCATGAAGCAACTCTTGAAGACGAGCTTAGTCAAGAGGCTTTGGAAAAGTCGCATAGTACAACGAGTGAGGCGCTTACGATCTGCGCGGACAAAATGCAGGCATGGCGAACAATATTGACACACTTCTCGCAACGGTATCCAAAAATTCCGCAACTGGATGACAAAATTGTGAAGAAAATGTATGAAGGTCGCGCTGCAATTGCTTGTGATCTGATGAGCGTTGACTTCACTCGACTTGAGGAGATTCCTCGCATCATTCCTGCACTACGTGATTGCTTCCCGGATGAGGGAGTGCAGTGGGTCACAAATCCGGTTACGACTCCTCCTGTTCAAGAGAATAATTCAGAAGAATGACGTAAAGAATTAAGTTGCTGAGAGACAATATGTGCGTGGCGTCGGATTACCACTACTTTCTAGTCTGCATCTACGTCTACGGTTCTTTGGCAATTATTATTACGACTTTCCATAGGTCAGGATCGGGTAGTAACAGCAATTTATTAAACAGGTCAAAACTGACTTCAGAACTGGCGAGATAAATCAAGATTAATGCGTGCTTTTACTAGTAGACAAGTTGATATTTGAAGAGTTAAGCAGTAAGGATGCATGCACCTCCGGCTGCCTTGATCTTCTTTTCAGCTCCCTTTGAGAAAAACTTGGCCTTCACAATAATTGGTTGTTCCGGCAAGATACCCTTTCCAAGAACCTTGAAATAACCACGTTCTGTGAGGTCAAGAACTGGGGCAACGTCTGTCTTATCCTTGTTAGCGTGGCGAACTTCTTCTGGTACCAGAGTCCAGATCTTATCGATGTTAATCGATGGGCAAAAGAATTTGTTCTGTGTTTTATGGAAATATCTCATACCCACTTTTCCGAAGTAACCAGGATGGTATTTGTCAAAGTTGATTCTGTGATGATGTTGACCACCAGCGTTTCCACGTCCACCGGCTGTATTTAGTCAAAGTGATGAGGTACCGCAATTCATGGGAAGAAGGGAAAGGAATTTCAGGATGCGTTAGTTTCGAGCGTGATGGGGATAACCTAGTGATAGTGCCATATTTCGCGTATGATCAGGTGTAATAAGAGGGTAAAACGTACGATGCTTGCGATGTTTCCCAATACGACCATGTCCGGCAGAAACATGTCCGCGTTTCTTTCTGTTCTTATGAAGACGAGTCGGCTGTTGAATATTGAAAGTTGTGGAAAAGTCGAGGAAAGTCAGTTCGTGGTTTGCCGCAGCGCATATTTCTAGTTCGTAATCGCATTAGGGGTGTATCTTTATCGTACCATTTCGAAAGTGTGAAGTTGATACGCGAATTGCAACAACGAGATGAAGATTGAGTTTTTGACTTTTCGTCGTTAGAGACAAGAAGAAGTCGTCGGGCAATCACTTCTCGTCGTTCACGACTTGATTCAATTACGAGTATGCAATAGACGATACTCACCAGATCTGTTTCATCACTGTTGTCGCCGGCGGTACACAACAACTGGCACAATGGCCTCTAATTGGATCAAACAAAATATGAAAGAAACGTGTCCACGGAAACTTAAAGTTTACACCAGTTCATACTGTAATTATTGTCACTGTACCAAACTTTTTTGAAATTATCTCAATGGTTCGTGAAGAAGAATGTACAGTAAATACAATAATGCATACAAACCAATCAACGATGAGTATTTAAGATCAAAATAACACAACATCATAATTCGATGGATATGGCTAAAAGTAAAACAAAATAATATAATATAAAAGATAAGAATTATTTTACCGAAAAACACGATTTCTGGTGATCGGCCTCGTTTCAGATAAACCCGCCACTATTGTGTTACACAAATCCCGTCGCCGTCGAAATCTGTCTGCCAGAAGCTAGTTGAACATTTACACTTGAACCTCCTGTTCCAATTTTTTTTTTGATGACCGTCAACCTCGACGCTCATCCCTCCCATTATCTGCTCAACAATCTCTTCATTCTTCTGTTGTCCCATCGTCTCATCGCTTAATCACTCCATTCACACCATGCGTCCGTCCATTGCTCGTGTCACCCTTCGTGCGGCGTCCTCTCTGGTTTCTCGGAATTCGTCGAGGCCGACGACGACGTCGTTACCCTCAAGCGGAAGATCCTGTTCCACCTCCGCTATCCCCAATGATCCTGTTGTGAAGCATTCTACTGTTGGACAAGTGTCATCTGCTGATACCCTCAGGTCCTCAGGCGTAACTTCCTCCTCTGCAAATTCTGGTGATGAACCTGTCCGTGCTCCTTCATCTGTGTCAGTAGACAGTCCTTCTGCTACCGCCTCATCCTCCAATCCAACTGACACGGTTACGACATCAGATGCTCAAGACACTCTATCTTCTTCGTATCAAGAATCTTTGAACACTACCACTACTGTTGCAGTAGCCCCGATTGAAATATCTGCCTCATCAACTGATTTGCTAGAATCCGTCGACTCCGTGTCCGTATCATCCGAACCTTCTGAAGATATGAATGAATCTACACCTACAACCAATGAGTCTCACTTTCTGCCCCCTGGCGAAACATCAGAAGACCTTATCAACCAGATGAGAGGGTATCTTCGTCGCAATGCAGTTCGTTCTGCCCTATTTCATTTCCTGTCAGCAATGAAGATCGAAGGCGCTCCTGCCGTAGACGCCTCTGTCCTCAAACTTGTTCTTCCTGTACTCGGTCGCCAAGGCTGGGCACCAACTGCTTTAGACGCTATTAACCTTGCCTTATCTCGTGACTACAATCTCGAAATCGGTTTGTACAATTGCGGTCTTCATGCTATGGCTCGTTCTGGCGATTATGATACTGTGAATGATGTCCTCAAGCGAATGTGGGACCTTCCTTTGGAATCACGTCCTAATGCTACTAGTTACAACTATCTCATTGGGTCATATATGTACCGTGGAGCCGTTGACCCTGCATTCGATGTACTCCATGAGATGAAAAATCACATGATTTATCCGACGTTTGCGACGTACCATGCGTTGATATCAGGATGTCTAAGAAGTAATGATCCCAGGCGTGCGTACACAACGTTGAATGCGGTTGAGAGACAACGGTTTGATATTGGGGCGATGACAATTTCTCAGGTCCTTGTGTCATGTGCAGATGCTGATTTATCTGATGAAGTGATGCATTTATTACCGAGGTTGGACGAGGCTTTACCGAGCTATGGAAATGAAGTGCATCGTATTGCCGAAAAGAGGCAAGCCTATCGAATGGCAGTGACAGCGATGAATAAAGTGAAGACGACACCAGAAGACCGTGCCGTTGTCAGAGGAACTCCAAAACCGGAGCTTGGAGCTATTTCAGCAATCTTGCACTGCGCTTTTCGTAACTGTAGACCGGATTTGGCCGTCGCTGGCTGGGGCCTGTTACGCAAGTATTACAGCGACGTGGATATACCAGCGACATTGTGGTATTGTATTATTGGTGCGTTTGCGGGAGCAGGAGATTTCGGAAAGGCGTTTGACGTGATGGGTGTGATGAGAGAAAATGGGTACGACCCACGACTAAAGGACTTGGATTTGGCATTGATTAGGCCATTGTCTTTGGAAATCAACAAAGTTGATGAACAGTATTACAAGCTATGTGACAAGTCGAAGGGACTGACGGCAGCAAGTGGCGATGGTGATGTTGCTGTTGCCGTTGATAATGAGGCGTCCAAAGTGGCCGTACAGGAAATCGAAGCGGTTAATATCAATGAGGGTATTGAGGCCTCAAGTGAAAATGTGGAGCAGGGACAGGAAGGTAATGGAGATTCGTCTGTGGAAATGAAGGATGATGAGTTCATAAAAGATGAAGGTACGACGTCGTCTTTAAGGGACGTTTTGGCCGAGCGAGTATCAAAAGAAGAAGCGAATGAGCAATGGAAGGAAATGGTGCCTAAGAGTGTTGGTATTAACGAATTGAATTGTGTCATTGCGTCATGCTCGTTTGCGGGAGACTTGGACCGTGCCTTTCAAACCTATGACGAGGTAGAAAGTGTGTTTGGACTGGAGAAGAATGTGGAAACATACAATGCACTTTTGGAAGGATGTATCCAGGTAAAGCATGTACGAGGAGGAATGCGCATCATATCGGAAATGGAAAAAGTTGGAATGAAATTAGAGGGAGAGTCTTTGCAGCTAGCTGTGAGACTGTTGACTAGGGCTGCTAGGGCACCGGAATGTATCGACTTGGTGAAGAAGGTGAGAAGTGAAGGAGGCAAAATATCTCTGCAAACATATTTGCTACTTGTTCGCTATTTCGTGCGTGGTAATGCCATGGACAATGCCATGGATATCTATGAAATGGGACTGGATGATGGGTTTGACGCAAGAACGTTGAGAGGAAGATTGGATGGAGAGGGACTCAACAGATTAAGAGAAGCGCTTGGAGATTTTCCTGACAATGTGGAAGAAGTGGTGGACAGCCCAGGTGAGGCAGCGGGTGTTGATGGCCGAAATAAAGAATCTGAAGACAGTGAGATCTCGTCTCCCAGATAAATGATGTTAACGCGGATCTCACACAGAGCAATGATCAATGAAGAAAGAGACTGCTTTGAAAAGAGCTGTTTATCGAGCTGTTCGTATCTTCATTCCTCAAATTGTCCGTTTTTGAATGATTAAAGAAAAACTTTTAAAAAGGAAGATAACGACGATATTTAAGAGTGCATCAGTGTTATCGTTTACTTTTTAACGTTGGCGCCGCCTCCTTGCCTATTAGCCTGTTTAGTCTTGTTGCGATCCAATTTCGCCTTGCGGCGTGCGGCTGCGGCCTTACGAATACGTTTTTCAGTGTTGGTCTCAAAATAGCGACGTCTTTTCAGTTCGAAAAGGTGACCAGACTTGGCGACATCTTTTTTAAAGCGTCGAAGGGCTATTTAGGGGGTGATGAGGTAGCAAATGGGGTCGCAAGAGATGTTGGTTTCGAATTAGAGATAGGGAAAATCAGATGAGTGCTCTTTTCATGGGAGTGATTTGGAAATCAAATTTTGACGTGATCAGGAGCGCAAATAGACTTACCGCTTTCTACAGGCTCATTATCGCCAACAACGATGGTGACCTCCATACGTGGTGTTGAAAAGGATGGGGCCGATGTATTGGTGTTTGATGGATGATGAAGCCGCGCAACAGGCATGGGAGAGCCAAAAGCGGAGCTGGCGAAGAACGATGGGGTTACCCGAGACATTGAAAGCTGTGTTGGTGGGACATGTGGGGCGTTCACGCGACGGGCGCCTAAAGCGGAGACAGACGGGACGAACGCAGACATGTCTTCTTGAATTTGAATTTGTTTCCGCTGTGTTGAACAGCTGATGCGATCGGTCGGTGGGGTCGGCGACGTAATTGGTAATGTTGGTTGGGGTGAGATGGGGGGGGTTAGTAATTGAGATTACGGGGGTGGTTGGGCGTATTAGACGATCAACGGAGAACACAATCACACAAAAAGCAACGCTAAAAGGGAAAAATAGATCGTGATCTACAGATCGTGATCTTACACGTGGTACGTGGTGGTGTTTTTTGTAGGATTGCTACGCATTACAGTGTAAAGCAGTTTTTTAATTATGTTTGGAACATTTTTCGGAAATGGAATGCAATGTAATTGGATGATGAGAGATTTTGAAAATGGATGATAGGAAATGTCAAGTGATGCAGAACCATCCATTGACTCGTTAGATGTTCTACAAATTTTGCATAAAATGTTTGTAAGATTCAACTCAAGCATTCAACTCAGAGATCAGTTTATCACAGAGAAGGTGGGTTGAGTAAGTGACAAACACTTCTCCATCGCCTTTCACACTCCACCATCACCGACATGGACAATCACATCGGTCTACTGTTCACGCCGACACCGTCGTCGTCCATCGCCGCGTCTTCGTTCCATTGTTACCTCTCCATCCACAAACGACCCACGACATTCGCCATCTCAAACACCACCTTCCTTCCATTGTATAATCACAGTAATAAACAGATGCAGTTACTTCAACTCCAACACCAATATCATTTCCGTCCCGTTTTAGACTATTCTTCAATATCTACTACCGCACTTGTCTCCGCCGTCGCCTCATCTTCCTCACCAACATCATCATCTTCTACTACTCGCCGCCGTGCTCGTCCTGCACCGTCACGCGCGTCGCCGAACTCACGTCGTCAGCTCTTTGCCATTTTCACGCAAGCCAAACAGGCCGAACGAGACGGTCAATTGCACACTGCACGCGATCTTCTGCTCCAATGTCTCAAACTTGATAGACATGATGCCCATTCATGGCTTGCACTTGCGCGCATTGAAGCCCGTGCTCCTCGTCTCGATTCATCACCTTATTCTTCGTTCAATCATCGTCATCTTTCTTCTCATGACACTGATGTCACTGATAGTTGCAACCTTAGTAGTTCCTCTTCTTCAGAAGTATCAAATTCCGAAAAATATTCAGCATCTTCATCTTCATCTTCATCTCTTTTTGTCTCTTCAACATCGATACCAGAAACGAAAGTTTCTAATTCTTCTGCAAACCCTTCACCGCAAGTACGCGCCGCCAGTCCCTCTGTTGCTCGTCGCACGTTCGAGCAGGGTCTCATAAATTGTCCAGACAACCTTCACCTCCTACACGCATGGGCCGTGCACGAGCATCGATCCGGTGATCGACAACGTGCCCGAAACATCTTCTCTCATGCTCTACGCATCGACCCCGGAAATCCATATGTGTCTCATGCATGGGGTCTATTAGAACAACGTGTCGGGAATATACAACGTGCGCGTGACTTGTATGCACGAAGTGCAGCCAGACGGCTCAATGCGGAAATTTGTATCGCATGGGGTGTTTTAGAAGCACGTGACGGACGTATTGATATCGCACGCCGTGTATTCAAACAAGCAATTACTGCAGCGACTGCATACGGAGGGAAGACTTCTGCCTCGTCGTTGGGAAATGTGTATAGGGAGTGGGCAATGGCAGAAGAACGCGTAGGTGACTTACCCCGCGCGCGTGAATTACTATCCAAGGCGATTGCAGCGAACCCAACTCATTGTGGTTCTTATGTTGCTCTCGCAAAGTTGGAAGCTAGACGTGGAGGGACGACTCGAGCAGTTGAACTTGCACGTGCAGCTGCAGAAGTTTCACCGAAACCACCGGCGAGTGTGTTTGTCGCTTGGGGACATATTGAAATGGTGAGTTGCAAACGTCCTGATGAGGCTCGCATTGTATTCAAACGGGGTATTGAGTTACATCCTCGTGATCCAGCGTTATTACAAGCTTTTGGTACTCTTGAAGAAAAATGTGGAAAATTGGCAGAGGCACGCCATTTGTTTTATGCAAGTGTCAGTGCTCTGCCGAGAGCACCTGCTTTTGTTTCTTGGGCTATGTTGGAAATGCGTGTACAAGAATACGGCAAGGCCAGAAAGTTATTTGAAGAAGCTATTGCTGCTGATGCTTTACATGGTGCAGCTTACAACGCTTACGGAATGATGGAAGCTCGAGTCGGAGAAATTAATGCTGCTCGTCGTGTGTTTGAAAGAGGTGTGGATGCTGCCGCAGCAGCGTCATTGTTTCATGGCTTTGCGTTATTTGAATTACGGATTATGAGAGACGTGAAAAGGGCAAGGGAATTGTTTCGTACTGGTTCCGCACACTCAAGGGAGGACACGTCATTTGTTTGGCATTCCTGGGGTGTAATGGAACTTGGTGAAAGGCGTGCTGATGAAGCCAAAAGGGTGTTTGCTGAGGGATTGAAACGATACCCTAGAAATTCGCACTTGTTGGTCGGCGCCGCTATGGCAGAATCTGGAACAGGTGGGTGCGATGTGAGCTCATCACGTGCACTGTTCAAAAAGGCCGTTGCTGCCGATCCAACTCACGCCCATGCTTGGCAGACGTGGGGAATGTTCGAACTGCGAGGTGGAAGAAAAGACGCGGCCGTCGCCTTATTCCGACGTGGGCTTCGTCTGTGCCCTCGACATGGTGCATTGTGGCAAGCATGGGGCGTACTTGAAACAGGGCGTGGGGTGTTTGCACGTGCCCGTCAGTTATTCCAACGAGGTGTGGAAGCATGTGGGGGAGATGTGCACATCTTGCAAGCATGGGCTTGTCTTGAAGTTCGAGCTGGTAACGTGGATAAAGCGCGTGAACTATTAGATAGGGCATTGGAAGTAGATAATAATCACGGTGCAGTATGGAATGCATATGGATTATTAGAAGCGAAACATGGAACATTAGCGAAGGCGAGACAGAACTTCGCGACTGGGATCAGACGCAGTCCATTGCATGCACCATTGTTCCGGACGTTTGGAGAAACTGAAATGCGGATGGGCAATTACGAACAGGCGAGAATGTTGTTTGAAAAAGGTTTAAAAGTCGATGGACGCCATGCACCATTGTATCATTCACTAGCAAAACTTGAAGGGATGATAGGGGATGTAGCGGCGTTGGCGCGATTAAAGAAAATGGCCGAGAGATTCTTCGGGTCGGCGATGGAGGCGACGAGGGCAATGGAAAGTGGTGAACAAACCGATGAGGTGGTGGGAGCCGTGGCAGTTGATGGCGACGTGATCGACGAAGTAGAGTATGGTGCAAGGGTGTCACCCATGGAATTAGCTTTGGGCAACGGGACTGTCATTGATGACTAATTGTTTCGTTCGCTTAATATTCGCTTTTATATCCAACCCGACAAAGAAATACATTAGTACTCGCCCGGATGTATGTATGCCGTAATTTAAAAATGCAAATATTTGAAGTATCTGTTGTAGAAACCTCTGACTTGACGGTACAAAAACTAAAACGTTAAAGAATATATGTGTAACGTTCCATAGAAATTACTCAAAATGGCTTTTTTGGACCTATCGGAGTTAGGCATAGCGCTGTAAAGCTGCTGGTCACAGCTTATCAAACAAGTACTATTTTTTGTCATGACAACGTCAGAGATAGATTTTGACGTTGAATCTTCCTTACAAAACGATCTTCTTGAAGCGGATAATGATTTCGTTACAAACCT
>JAULBU010049915.1:0-32700 GCA_032358235.1 Odonthalia washingtoniensis | reverse complement strand
AAGTATTGGGACCGGTGCTAAATTGTAGTGTGTGATGGTTCGTTTGTCTCATGAGATCTGGCGAATAAACAGATCCGTAAAGGGTGTTCCAAGTAGTAGTAGGACGACGAGGTTCTCAAAAACGCCGCACCACACGCAGACACGTAGATCGCTGATGCCGATAAAAAGCAAAACAACTCCAAGTATGGGGATTGGGGTTTGTCCTCCTGTTTTTAATTGAAGATTAGGTGCTTGTTCGATTAAATGATGTCAGGCAGGCTGAATCTGGTTGAGATGAATCAGATTCGGTTCGGCACTGGTGTCCAGGACAGCCTATATAATGAAGTGGTGGGTCCGGGTTGTGCCGATGGTGAGATCCACCTTATATTTGCCGTTTTATAAAATTGAATCCAGGTCGGTAAGTGGAGCGAGGTTGTGGTATGTGGAGGTTGAAGGCGCTGGTAACCGATGCGGTTGGGTCCAAGATGGAATGGTCGGTTCGATTTTGAAGAGGGGGTTGGTTGTAGGCTGTGTCAGTAGTCGGGGAGTCGGATGCCTAGGCAAAACCCCTATTTGTTTTCCGAAGGGTGTGTTTCTTTGGCCACCGTTGCGTGCGGGTGGGGTGGTCCCCTTTGGTTAGAGTACTACTTCACCGCAGTACGATTTCCCACGCCGACGCTGTTGGCACCGGTTGATGGTAGCCTGACAAGAGCGGAAATTTTGGTTACGGTTTACAATGTAGGACCGTAAGTTTGCCGTATGGATGTAAGGGTACTTAGTCGTGGCGTGATCGTCACGTTGGTAACAAATCCGGCAAAACGGTCCCTTATCCATCATAGTAGAATCTGTCATGTTCTCCTGCCACATGACAGTAGTAAAAATATCCGATACAGTGGGTTCCGTACCATTTTCTGCGGTAAGGAGGACACCTGGAATGGGTGAAGGGAGTGGGTGCGGATTTGTAACCGAATTCGGTATGGCTTGTGTATGGGACGTCAACGTCGCCAAAGAGTAGGCTGTTCGTGTCAAGTCGAGGACGTTAGCTCTTGGGTGTTCCAAACGGTATGAACGCATAATGTTACGCAAGTGGCGCTGGATTCCTTCTAAGAAGATGAAAATCACTCTTTCTGGCGTGAAGACATTACCGCAGCGGAAATTCTTGCGTTCCAAAGTGGTCGCATAGGCGCTTGTTGTGTCTTTTGATTCTTGGCAGCATGTAGTAACATCCGATTCGGTAGCGGCGATGATGTCGTCTGAGGAATATGTCCGTAGTAGGTAATCAACCACTAATTAGTTGTTCGATAACATTGATGACCGATCGGATGTGCGATGCACTCCTGTTTGCAGACGTATCTGGAGATTGTCCCGGGCGGTGCCGTGTGAAAAATACGGAAACAGTCACATGGAAGCTCCTTCGTGTACACGGGTCAAATCACAGGCCGAGCGGAAACGTTGGATAAATGCCAGGATACGGATGGGATTGGTGCCATCGAAGTGATGGCTCTTGAGCTGGCTCTCCATATGACGAGTATTTATGTACATCTTTTGCGCCACTTGATCTTTGTATAAAGGTGAGCGTATTATTAATCGATAGGAACAAAATTCGAGCGCGAATTTTGTGATTACCGGTCGATCACGTCCATATTCGATATGCTGAGCTCCGTGGTAGGGTCGGAGTAGTCGTAGAAGTTCGGCAGTTGATCAGCGGGTACCAGTTTAGAGTAGTGACCAGGAAACTCATGAGCTCCATACGACTGCGGAGGCTTTCGAGAGTTATGAGCTCGAGTGTTCGGCATGGTCCGTGCTTCGGCAGTGTACGGCTGCGGTGGAGGATTGCTTTCTGGATCTGAGTATAATGTCAGTTCGATTGACTTCTGTGTAAGATTCCGAAATTCTGTATGTGCAACGTCTCGGAGGATGCCAAAGGTCTCCGTCAAAGCCGCAGATTTGTGAGAGATAGTGTTGCAGAGAGTGTCAACCATGTTGGTTGTAAATTCCGAATCTGTCTGCAGAGTCTTGCGAAAGGATGAAACCGTAGCTTTCCGGGCGCAGGTTTCATCGCGACTCCGGGTGAGGTCGCGGGATGGGTTTCTGTTTGCGTCCCACAGCGTCAAGAGGTCGTTGGATAGGTTCCTGTTTGTGTCCCACAACATATCGAGGTCGCTTTATGGTCTTGGATCTTGTTCTTCATTGTAGTCAAATGGGCGGTAATGCAGGAGTCGTTCTGGGATTGGGATTGCCATGCAGTGGAAGCAATCCATTCATTAAATTTGATGCAGGTTTTGAGGCGTATGATGGCACCCAATTTCGAACGGATATAGGTTGATTTGTCGACCGGGGATCCTTGTGTGCACTTGAGCCAGTCGAAGGTCAGAATTCAGGGAATTCATGTCGAGCATCTGCGGGGGTAGGAAATCAGAGGTATCTTCCCTGTGTTGGTCTAAAGGGGACCATTCCACAGAGGGTGCTGTTGAAAATTCGGATAGCGATGCGTGGCCTTTATCATGAAAAGAAATACGCAGGCGGTTTTCGGTAGGTTGATACGCTGTAAACTGCACGATGATGCGAGGCTGGGCGATTTTGTGTAGTTCCAATTGGGTTTGGTAATATGATGCATGCGAGGCTAGCATCCCTGTTCATTTGGTCCGGTGTCGGTGGGAGTAAGTCGAAAGCAGAAGCGAAAGCATCTTTGTCCATAGATGAAGGTGGTTGAGATGCTCAAACATCCGGTACGGTTTGTTACCGAACTTGGGTGCTGCCTGTTGGGGTCGTGCTAATATCAACGCCCTCCGACAAGTGGATGGGTTCCCAACCGGAAGAACAGCCGGACCGAGGCAGTAGCTATTCCGGTACGGTTGATGGACTTTTTCGCTGCTGTGGAGCTGATGTGAGTGCGGTGCTGGTATGCAAGACGCGGTCCAGGTTGGAATGTGGCGTCAGGAGAGTGGCATTGTGCAAACGCGTGTTGGGGTCGACCGGCAAAGTGGGTGGGTTAGATATTAAGTCGAAAGACGTAGATGGATGAAGTTGCTTCTTGAAGTCGAGAGAGATCATGTTTGATATTTAATTTTTCGACCAGGATTGTCGGATGATGCGGTGCCGGTTGCGTCAGTTGAGTAGCTGGGAGACCAGTGAAAGGTGGCGTGAGACAACGAGAACAGAGAAATGGGCTTGAGACGTGTCTACATTGAAAGAGAGCGTGAATCCGTTTCAGTGAAAGTCTGATCTGCGAAGTTACCTTCGAATGGTTCGTCGTGTCCCGGCATGTCTCGGGGATGTCTCTCGTAGGCCTTGCCGGAACGTGATCGGACGACGGTGAAAGTGTGTAAAAACATGGGGACGTGTCGAGCTGTGTCGGCATAGGTGCAATACGTATCTAGTGATATACTACATTTAGGAGAATTTTAGTCTCTTAAAAGCACTCATTGGAACAGCCGTCGCCTCTCGACATAGAGTCCTTCCAGGACGGTCAAATCAGACCTGTACAATAGTAGGAAACATTGCACTGTAAGTCAGACGTGTATTATGCTATTACAAGTCATCATGTATCAATAATGCACGCGCTGTGTAATACACCAATGCGCACAGTTATATCATACTGTTCTTATCTTCGTTCTGATTTCCAATTCTTCGCGTCGACGGCCACAGATGAATAACAACAACAAAAAACTTCAATCTCAACTTCTCAACTTCAGCTTCTCTCAGTGATGTTCCTCAAATCTCAGCTCCTTTAGAAATCGTATCTACCTTTCATAGAATTTATCAACTAGATGCCGACGCGATCCTGTGAGTTTTCATTAGTAATTCAAACGAAATCTTCGGAAGCGTTTCAACAATTCGATCACCGTCAATAATATAAATTAACGCGATGTAAACACAATTATTCATGGCATTTAACATCTTAATGTATGACATAATCATTCATAGTATTAATAGATTAATGCGTACGATAATCATAATTATCCATGGAATCAAAAACTTAATGCATAACATAAACATTCATAGCATTAACAACTTTAATGTATACCACAATCATCCATATCATTAAAAAGTTAAAGCATACCCTAATTATGCATGGAGTAACTAATTTAATTCATACCATAATCACGCATGTAATTAACAACTTAATGCATACTATAATCATGCATGGAGTAAATAATTAAAAGCATACCATAATCATGCATACAATTTGAGGTGAAACTTCAGCTCTTAGTATAATCCAAAAAATCTTATGCTTTATTAACTCGAACTTCCTAGGTAAAAGCGGCTTCGCTAATATATCCGCGAGTTGGTCTTGAGTTGGAATGTGTTCCAATTGTGTCTCATTTGAAATTAACTTCTCGCGGAAATAATGGTTACGGAGTCCAATGTGCTTGGACGTTAAGTATCTACCATCACCTTTGGACAGTGCAATAAGAGTCATGTTGTTTTCATATATCAACGTGGGGCTTACATGCTGTTCATTTAGATCTCCGAGCAGAAATGGAAACCAAACGATCATTCTAGCAGCTGAGTCCGCAGAAACATACTCGGATTTAGCGGTGCTATGAGTTATGATTGTTTGTTTCTTTGAACTCCAATCAATGACTTGCTCCCCTATGTAAGTGATTATCCCTGACGTTGCCATTCTATTTATTAAATAATCAGCCCACGATGCGTCCGCATAAATTCAATCCCACTTGTCGGAAATGCCAACAACTTCATATCTTTTACTGCCGACAGAGGTACTGATTTAGATTTGGAATCGCACATCCTAAATAATTGCAGTATTTTGTCGACGTATGAAGTTTGCGTCATGTATACGCCTTCTGGACGCGTGGTAATGTTGATGGCAATGAACCACTTTACAGCGCCTAAGCCTTTCATCTAAAATCTACCACTTTAATCCTCCTTGGCCTTTCGACGCGTCTCGTCATCTGTCAATATTATCAAAATGTCATCAACATACACCATTATCGCTAATTCCAACGTATCGTGGTTATAGCGCACATATAGGCAGGAGTCTGGGATTCATGCCACATCTTCTTTTAAAGAACTCATCCAAGGTAATATTCCACATGCGGGGATGCTTGCTTCAAACAGTATAAGGATTTCAATAAGCGCAGAGATTTACCGGGTAGTATGATCTTCTCGTATCCAGGTGGGGGATTTACGCATATTACGTCGTCAGTTAGTGCGGCATTGAAAATGGCCATGTTAACATCCATTTGATGCAATTGAAGTTTAAGTTTCACTGCAAGTGAAAGTTTTTCGAGTAACTTCGACATCCTCAACACCGGAGCGGGGGTGGGATCGTAATCGACGTCATAGATTTGTATGAAACCCTTGGAAACCCATCTTGATTTATATTTGGTTACGTTTCCTGCTTCGTCCGTCTTTGCTTCAAATACCCACTTGATATCTATGTGTTTTCTTCCAATCAGCGTATCCACAAGTTCGTACAATTTCAAACTTTTCATGGAATTCATCTCCTGGTCACATAATTTCTTCCATTTATCTGCCTGATCCAAACCATTTGTTTCTTGGTATGTTGCTGGAGTGTCTGCATCATCCGTCAACTCTTCCGCTAATAGCGCTGCTTCTTTCATGGAGACGTCGCCTTCTTGGTTGACCTGTGCCTTGGATGTGGCTTTATGATTCGGTCTTGGGTTTGTTGGTACTCTATCAATTTCTCCTTTGAGAGTTTTGATTCTATTATTGGACCCTTTTGGGAGTCCCACTTCTTCCATGTTGTGATCATATCACTCTTGGTTCCAACTCCTGCTTCACTTTGGAGTTTCATGCGACTTAGGATTTCCGCTGCAATATACGGTTTAATGATTGTACTGGTTTTCTGTTCAGTACTTGCTGCACTTAAATAGTCATTTCTGCTTGTGAAGTCATTAATAACTTTTACGACCCGAATTTCATCATCGTTTCTACCGTTGCTGGCCTCATTATTTACCTCACTATTCATTACTGTGTTGGGTTCAGAGTCGAAGTATTACCTTGATTACCTTTCGAGATGCTGTTGTCTGGGTCGGGAGTCTCATTATCGTTCTTCACGACTTTCAACTTTGGCTTGGGATTCTTTGATTTCCGTGTTCTCCCCATCACCGCAAATGTATTATTTGAGCCTTTTCTGTTTGACGTTAAATTATCTGCATTCGATTTTTGGTCCACTGCTGAAGTTTCATACACAATAAGTTGTTCATCTGATTCCTTGATGAATTTTACATCTCGTGATTGTACAATGCTTCGCGTTGGGTGACATTAGACCTTATAGAAAAGCTTACCTTCTTCTTTTCAAACTAGGGTTCCCTTTTATGCAGTCACATACAGTTTTGTCCCATTAGGGAGCGGTACGTGTGTAAGAGTAGTACACCAAAACGGTTTAAACCCCCCAAAATCTGCCCCCTTATGAAAGAAACGGTGGTATGGGGTTTCCATATTTTGGAAAGTGGAAGTGGTGCAACTGTTACGGATCATTATAGAATATGGAATGTCATATCCCTACCAATATTATGGCAGACCAGCATCGAGAAGCATGGTTCTAGCCATTTAGGTGAGGGTTCCATTCATTCTTTCAGCCACATGCTGTTATCTTACTTACCCATTGCCGACAACCAAAAATATGTAAAATTTTCTCGTCCATATTGAGGGCAACACTTTGCAGAAAATTGAATAATTGATTTTTTACAACAAAAAATCAATTACTTAGTTTCCTGCGAAAAATTTTTCTCCATACGGAGGCTGAAAATTTCCAGAAAATTAAATAATTAATGTTTTACAACAAAAAATAATTTATTTAATTTTCTGCAAATTTTCGGCCTCCGTATGGGGAAAACGTTTTAGATATTTTAAATTGAATCATGATTATATTTCATTTCACTGCCTACAGTTGCAGAATCAACTGCTTGTGCTGTCAGTACAAAGTAAGAAATATCCGTAAAAAAGTTGGTATCAACAAATCATTCTACCAATATTCTAATTATTAAAAGAATTTGATCTTAAGGCTATCGCTCTGGATTCAACATTTCACAATAATGGTAACGAAAAGATTCATCTGTCATAGAAGGTATTGCACATACTCGACAGACGTTTGGGCTGATTGAAAACGACATGCCACGTTATGAAAATATAATAAGAAGAACAGATTTCACACTATGCTACATGCAAAAAATGGGAACGGTTATCAGAAGCACACGGACAGATCCGATGCCCATTACGAAGAACCTGAGGTCGAAAGAGTGTACAGCGACAAATCCGACTGTGAGCTTCCTGATGATCAAAGTCCCTTCGAACCTTCGGAACAGGTTACTGGTGTAAAAGTTACAGCGAATCAATTGGTAACCTTATCAGAACAAATTGGAATTGAATCTGTACATAAGTTAATCCAGATTCTTCAATCAAATACTTTCTTAGCAGATGTTTTCGTAACAACCTAACTAATTGGAATAAATGCATATCAATTGTGGATAGAACAGTGGATCGCAGTTTAATCGATGACGGATTTCAAAAACAGGAGGTTCCATACAACACTGTATCAGACGACAATAGAAAATCTTGCCTATGCAAAGAAGAAGTCATTGGTATGTTACTCACACAAATAAATGTGGTTAGTGCCACAGATGTGACATTTAGACCTTGTTTCAACAAGGTTGGCCGTGATTATATCTCACATTCTTTGTACTACGAATTCGTTGCACAGTTGTAAATATACATAAGAAACTATGTAATGAAAAATGACAAGTCTTGAATTGATTGAAATCAAAGTAGAGACATGTCGCCAAAATCCGTTGGAATGTCACATATATATACAGATAAAGCAGCATCAACCTTGAAGTTGCAATCCTTACTTGGTTATCCCATACGTGTCACATTTTTGAATATGTCTGTACAATTCAGATGTTTTCTGATAGACCATGGTTATACTTCACTTGGATTTCTTTCTGTTGGCTTACAAGGATCACAGTCAGAGAACTTCCTATAGGACTATTGCGGCAATAGTTAGACAGACAGTGATGACACTATTGCGATTGAAGATCACCTCCTACTGACCTCGTCAGTGCGGGGTTGAGATGATAAAATTGTTCGTTGCATGACGCAATGACAACGGTTCTTGCGCTGTTAATTGAAAATTCCATGGAAAGTTTTACGGTATGTACAAACAACAAGATGAAATGGAATTTATTTCCTATCATAGTCTCATACTTCTGTGACATGTCAGAAAGGACAGACATGTATGGAGTTCTACATAACTTTACCACCACACGTCCATGAGTGCGACGATCGTAAACTTCAACAGATTTAAAACTGGTCCAATATCTGCATTATCGCCTCCCATAACCGTTTAATGTGTACGGATCAGAAGGGATGCCGATACCACTTTGTTGAAATAAGCAAATAAATTGTCGTCAAAAGTAGAGAAGACTTGTTTACAAATGGAAGCACAACAAATTCTGCAAGAAATTTCTGTCTCACCATGGGCCTCATTTCTGGAGAAGCTGGAAAAGAGACATCAGCACCTACTCCTGCAGGTGTGTTATAAATACGTATGAAACATTGCATAACATTCATCTCAGTACTTCTAAAGCAACCAAAACATGTTTTATGGCATATATGTCAAGTCCATTCTTAACTATGAAATGCATGGATAAACGGAAGAACGGGAAACAATTTCGGACACAGCGGGTGGTATTATTTTCCACAGTTGTAGTTAACTTCTTGATGCAATAAAAAACCAGTTCGGTGCATCCGGTTTCCATGTTAGCTTCTCAAGAAGGGAGAAATCTCAACAGCTGAACGGTTTCTTCCTAACTAATTCAATTCGAGGAATACTGGAGGGAAAAGGTTATAAATTTTTGGATATTGTTTTACCTTTCGTGTCAGGATATATTGATAGAGTCACTGGTTACCAGGATGATTCTCCTTTGACAACCATTTGCACAAATATCACAACATTAATGCAAGATGTTATATACGACTCGGATGGTCACAGGAATCGATAGATGAAATCGGGAACAGAATCACTATTCTCGAATTGCATTACATAAAAACATTTCAGAAACATTTTGATACTGGAATGCACACAGAAGTTCCATTTACTAGAACACGTGGGAGAAGATCACTCTAATTTTAGAAGTCTAAATATTATTGCTTCATCACCTTATGAGCACTTCAATGTATTTTTCAAACAGTCATATCGGTCTACTTCCAAAAGTATGGAAACAAGAATGGACGAAACGGTGAAAAATATGGGACCAAAAATTTTAAATATACGTCGAAGTTCTACACATGCTGCATTTATAAAACAATATTCCATCAAGATTGCTATACCACATTCGACAGGGATGACTACTACGGCTAAAAGTAAAACACAGTTATCACCATATTTGGTATGGGACATTATTTCTGTTTCGTTACAACAGGTTGTTGCCACACGATAAAGAATGGGGCTTTGTAGCGAATCCACAACGCAAATGTTTACTCCAATATTGAAAAACTTGTCACGTACCAGTCTTAGAATCTTCACCGATCTCGTTCAAACCTACTTCCGAAAACACAATCTTTTTCTTATAAACTCCGAAATTTATCTCCCATTTTTCAAGTCAGGATACATAGTTGGCGGACATATTCCAACGTTGCAACAGTATGACAATTCTAGAAATATTGAAAATTTGAGACCTCCTACGATACATCGCCGTAAAAGGCAACGTATATTTGCAACAACACAATTCGGTCCGAGCAAGAAGAAAATGAATAGTTTCATCCATATAAAGGGTGGTAACTGAAGTAGTCCCGTTTACTATATAGCAAAGGTTCTCCTCATATTCCATACAAAACAATACCGTACTATGGACAGGAATAATTTGGCTTTCGTACGATACATGGAATTCACTCAGCGTCTGGACAATTTAGATAAAGTTCTGAACTGCATATGCCTTCGATGCTACATTTGATGAGGTTGACAACAGAAAAAATGGCGCAGACACAAGTTCCGTCGAACCCATTTCAAAAAGAGGAGAGTAGTACACGATATCATAGTTTTAGATACCATATGTTCATCTGTACATGTATTGCGGTCAAATTTCGAAATTGATTTGTTCACTGAACTGCTGCTATGGCCGAAGAAACGGTTCTACATCAATAGTTTTTACAGGGAAAGGGATTCGTTCAGATCTCTACCTAACGATACTGACGAGTATGACAAAGTTAATTACTTCACGTAACATGGTCGTATAAATAATTTTATTTCACATTACATGTTCTGTAATTCCAAATATTCGTCCGTATTTCCATTCACTTCATTACCTCCTTCATCTTCAAATAAAGTACTTCGTTCTGGTCCTTCGTTGTACGGCTTTCCAATTTTATCAATAATTTTCCAGTCTGACTCTTTTTCTGCGACATAGCAGTCATGGATAATTCCGCACGGCGTTCCGATGTACCGTCGGAACCAGGTTGCTTGTACAGATATAAAATGGTTCTTTGGACTTTTCGTGGTAATAATTATTGTGTCGTCACGTTCTATTTCTTTGAACATACGTTCTTCCTCTCCCTCTACACATTCCGGTACTTCGAACTCTTCAGGGACCCATTCGTCTACAAAACTTCTTATTTTCCCAATTAACTTTTCCGTTACCAGTTTTACATACTTCGAAAACATTTGGTTGAATTCTGTCCGACGACTTTCCCCAAGATATTCCTTTACAATGAGTAGTTTGACATAGGTTGAATCTACATTTAACGGCTATGATAGTAGATGTGTACACCTTGCAGTCAAAAATACACTACAATATGGCTCTGGTAGACAATGTATGCAATTTCCGTACCATGTGGAATTCGATTCTGAAAATCAATTAATTTACATTCCGCAAAATCACAACAACCATATGGAGTGGAACTTTAACGATTTCTGGACCATATTTCCTTCTAGTCGAGATACAACCTGTCAAACACATGATCTATATGATACAGATGGGATGTAAACATTTATTGAAAATGAAACTTTATGAATAGCTGCGTCTAATAACTTCAACTACTCCCCATGTTACCGCCTACTTAGCTTACCGTACCGTGTTTATGTGAATGGTCACTGACCATTTGCATAATCAGCATGTGGTTACTACCACGGTGGAAACGACTTTAAACCCATGTGTTTGCATCCTCTATAACGTCATGGTTATAATGTGAGCCACAAGTAGTCTAGTTCTAAATCTGTCCCTTCTTCATTACAAATCATAGTATAACATTTTTCACATAGAGAACAATTTTTGAAACTGAACGCTCTCAACAAAACATGCAGTACAACTTTTAAGATCCGAAACAACTACTAACAAATTGACCGTCCTAGTGATCAGTTCACAAAGTATTTGAACGTAATTGACTTTATAAAACATGCTACTTATTTAATATCAGTATACACTAACAAAAAATATCAAAACAGGGAGAAGATAAAAATGAGTAGAATTTTTGTTCAATCTCAACATCACCACTTTTATATTTTTCATTTATCGATTCATTTCCTTTCCCGAAAATCCCTCACAATTTCAGCCGTAATCTCTTTACAGTATTCAACTGACGGTACTTGCTTCGAGAATAATCTCGCATCAAATTCAGCGTCGCAGATTATGTATATTGCTATTATTCTATATATCATTTCCATATGCCATCATATCATTCCTGCATATAACAGATATATAGATTAGAGATCGTAATAACCATCCACTTTCACATCCATGATATGAATGTAAAATGGATAAACTATTGACGATGGCATACTGCATATGAATGAATTAATGTGTTTATTATTATTGTGCTTTACATACACTCAAACATTCAACACATGAATGTAACAGTCAATGTGACTTACATTACAAACTATATTTTTCGCAGCATTATATGAAGTATCCATTCAACATCTTATGAAAAATGTGTAGTAACGAGCCTTGATTACATAGAAAAACTTTCTGTGTATGAAAGAAAATTTCAAGGATACATTGGTATAATTTTCCAAACAATGAATGTTGGCCCGGACTATTTCTTCCATTCATTCTGCGCCGTCCGTAAGTAAATTGCTATGCCTCATACATTAAAACATACAGTATATGTATTCCGTAGTTAATGCCCCATACATTTTATCTTCAAGTTGTGTAGATTTTTCCTTCAGTTAACATCCGTAACCATGCAACAATGTATTTTTCTGTATGTAACCTATACGGGCCCCCAAAAATCGCATGGCCTAGTAGATGTCACATCCACCCTCAAAACCACGCCTCTTGAATGTAGGAATTCAGTTCTGGAAACACAGAAGGTCATGAGCAAATGTCTGTTCTTGATTGACGGAACCGAAAACTTCCTGTCTTGATCTAATTATACCGAATGTTGAACTGTCGTAGCTGTAAGAAGTATAATTTTGAAACAGTTTGATTGGTAGTTCAATGATTGCTCACCTTAGTCGAGTACATGTTTCGATAAATGTCTGAAGGAGGAAACCAATGTTTTTACCAGTATCATGTTTTAGACTTATGAGACGCTTCTTCTCTGTTTTCTTCATGAATGCATTAGTAATAGAAACGCTGTTAAAGTAAAGCATGTTTTCGAAAGTTATTGGGCATGATATACCATACAAATTAGATTGTTTCCATTTTGATGTTGACTGAACGACTAAATGAAAAAATCAGACCAACCAAGAATCGAGTTGACATATCCTTCGTCTTGAACAAGTTGTTCAAAATTTGCATTATATGTCCATCTCTTTGCGCATACGTATATATAGATAGAGAGGCACATGCTATCTGCCGAACTTGTTGTGTACCGAAATTCCGCTGAAGTCTTGTCAACATTTGGCCCAGAAACGGAAAAAGTACATGTTTCAACGTTTCCCCCCTTTTTGTTAGCCTTTGTTTCAGTTTTAAACTGGTCGAAAAAATTCCGGTTCTAAATTTGTAAATTTGAAAAGTTGTAAATTTCAACCGTCCCCAAAATAATATTTTTCCGCATTCAAATTTCCCCAAATCAATCTAACTGACTTAAATCTAACCCCTCTCCCGGAATTTATGTTCCTGCTGTTCTATGCATGATGTAGTAGATCATGTAGATGACGATATATCAAAACCTCGCCTCTCCAAACCGTGGGCGCGAAATGTGGAAACCAGACCAAACAATAATTAATATCAAAGAGCATTTCAAACACGATGGCTATCCTGAATGCTGAAAGTGACAGACAGAGACAACATCTCTCATTTCTTCAGCCTGGTGGAACAACCATTGTTCATACGAACTGTCATTCCACAAGGCACAGAAACTCGTTCGATATCATGTTCACATCTACCTCCACATGCCCTCTCTCATACTACCACAACCACAACAACCACAGAATTACCCTTACCTTCACCAACATCGACTGTCAGTTCAAATTCACCATCATCTTCTCCGCCTTCTTTACAATCATATAGAAAACAAGTTAAGTGTGCTACAACGAGTATACAAGTGTTCAAAGTAGATGATGCAAAATTATCCTTATGTCCATTATCAGAAGTCATGCTTTTCACATCGGTATACGACATAGCGGCTGTTTCAACTACTGTGGAAGGACGTGACTCACTAGTTGTATTATATTCAAGAAATATTACAAGCTTTACATAATTTGATGACACTACATGTCGTTTGAGAGGCGCTAATCAAAGTTCACTTGATCCATTTGTATGACGTGATACCTCTTTATCATCTAATAGAGTTTCCACTACAATATAAATGCGTTCACACCTTCTTTTACTAGTAAGACATTCACGGAAACGTATCGTCGCCGTAGCTTTATTGAAATATCAAATATCTGTATTTCCTGTCATTTTCTTACCAAAGCAGTTAATGCAGGTAAGATTGCTTTAGTATTTGTGGATGGTGTTATTTTATAAATTGATTTCTTCGAGACTGATGATACTAATGAAGATGATTAGGATGATGTTATTCTAATTTCCTTGTTAAAAAGAGGGAACGATCAAATGATTGCATTATATTCTGTTGGTGTCACTAAGGATGTTCAGCTGGTGGAGATTTGTCTGTTATGCCGCTGGGGAGCATGATCACTTGTGCTGCTAATCCTCATGATTTCGCCGTCGACAGGGCAACTTCTGAATTTACGGATGGGGCTGTCAATCCTATTCAGAATGCTGTTGGCGTTTCTAGGATTTTAGGATCAACCTAACTTTTTGCCGTTTTAGTTAAGGGAACGGTTATTGTAAGTGATGCTAGATCAGTTCTTGAAATTTCCTCATTTTGTGATGATTCTGGTGGTGGTTCTGCGGTTGATGCTATAGTTAAAAGTGACGTTGTCGTAAATAACCAGCCAACAACAAATGTTTCTTATTCTTGTTACGATTCTACTCGATCTAATCGTGATCGTATTAATCTTCGATCTACCCCTTCGAATATTCATTCTAGTAATATGTGTAATGATCATGATAATATTACTCCTAATATACAGCCTCCTATGTCTCCAGATGTATCAATAATAACAATAATAATTCAATAGGTTCACCACACATACCAAAAGTACATTTTCCATCACGCACTTAACAACAACCAAGTACGACATATGCATAAGGATCAGGAATAATGACAGGATCTTCATCTTGAAAATCAGCAGATGGCTTCGCAAAACAAGTTCCGCGACTAATGCGAAGAGAACCCCAAACGCACCATTAAGAACACGGTGGGGGATGGGCAAAGTGAAAGAGAGGGATTACTTATGCAACCCAAATTTTCAGTAGAGTATGTCGGAGATGTGGGAACGACTGTATCTATCGTATAATTGTATGGAAGGTTGTTGTTTGTTGCTAATAACGTAGTAGATGGATCTTGAAAAGATTACATTTACCGAATTCTGGGAAAATGGGAAGAGGATTAATGCATGATGGTAGTCTACCTGTTTCGTTGAATTGAATGATAAGTGGATGGTCTGATTGTAAACGATATGGACTGGAAGTACGACGAAAATTTTATATATGTCATCTATTTCTGATTTCATCACTGCCAATCCTTTGAAAGTCAAAAATAAAACTAAACTGAATAAACGTAGTGGTGGGATGGTTGAAACAAATACGAAAATGTGAAGAGGTAAAGAACTGCAAAAGCAACAATAAAATCAGCTTACAAGACAAAGGTATCGATGGGTAAAGGGTTTTGGCGGTGCTACGGTCTGTGGTTCTTCTACATAATCATCTGTTTGGCAGAATAAGATTATGGAATTTTCATGGATGTATGACAAAGACAATGATGATGATAAATATGAATTTCAAGACGAAGGTGATGGTAGTGCAAATCAGTTACCGTTAGACCATGTACTTGATGGACGAAAGGATGAAGCTGAAATGATTGTAGCTTTTGGCATTGGACGATATCGAAGTATCAGACTTATTCGACCGGGTGCACCAGTAAGTGTATTTTCGTCAACGGAACTGACATTCTTACCATGCAATAATATGTCGTCTGTTAGATTCACTAAAACGATTTCTTTGACGCTACGGTTGTCATTAAGTTTGAACAAGCGACCCGTTTTCTACATTCTGTACCTGGCTCTCCTCCAAGTGCTGAAAAGAGGAAGGGGAAGTAGGAATCTTAAAAGTGTCCAACGAAGCCTTCATAGAGTACAAAAGGGCTGAGTTACGCTATAAGTGATGTGATTAAGCTTTTAATGGATACTGAAAAACGAATCTTGACAGATGGTTTGTATGGGGTGGTGGATGGCGATGATGGAGAGAATGGTTGTGAGTGAGGGAGAAGGTTAAGAATGGGTGTGAGGAGGTGTATTTTGGTTTTTGAGTACGTTCGGAAGCTAAATGTTGGCTTTATTTAAGGCAACTGTTTCTATAAGCGCGTTAGCAACTCGAGTTATTTGATTTCGGCAAGTTGGAATTAAGTAATTTCATCAACTGTGATGGGAAGTGAGAGGAAACAAAACGTCTCTAGTTTGCTCACTTTTTAAAGTCGTTTACATTACAGGTTCTTCATGTTTCAATAGTTTATTTGACCCTGCAGGCATTCATTTCATCAGCAGCGAGCTAGCATTTGACAAACGTGAACAAGACAGCACATACTTAATACTTGACGAAATTAATAAATTTATCGACGAGGCACGTGATTCGATGTAAATGCATATAGATTTCATTACAAAGTTGGAGTACTTACGCAATCTTTAAGTAGCCACGAAATATATAACGAGCCTATAAACTCATGTGTAATAATGCTAAACTTGGCTCAATTTCAGTCTGCAACTGGCGCTCACATATACACCAATGAAATACTTGTAAATGACTTGGTAATTCAGGAACATCAAAAACATAGTAATAGTAACGTTTACAATGTCGAAAAAATCCCGATCGCCGCGGTGCTAAGGAGGGCACAAGCTGGATATTTGATGAGCAAACTTCATATGTTTGTTTGCGTAAAGGACTGTTCGCTCTAACATGGAAAACATATCAGAATCAAATCCAAACAATTCAATATATTAAATGCTTTGGGTTGTGTTGTGTTCGCCTATTTAACAATCAATCATAACCTCTATGCTGATGTTGCGTTACTTGGCGTCCCTATCTAGTGGTATAGCCCTTTACTGATGCTTAAGATTGCTGCGATAAAAGAACGGCGGGTATAGATGCGTAATATGTAACAGTCTATTTTCCATATATTTCAAAGCCACATTAATAAACATGTTATCATAATCCTCATAAACGTTTTCCTCTTGTTATTATCATGCAATCCTTTTCCTGGCCTTTTTTGTATATATATACTGTTAACATTTTTCTACTATTTTGCAATATACTGATAATAGAGATGCCCCAATGCAAATGTATATAACATTAGGGATCCAATAATATTATTATATTAATATAATACATAATATGTATTATAACATAATTATGTCAAGAAAAAATGTAATCTTGATAAGCATCATGAATGATTTATGATGCGTACTGATAATGTAAATTTATTTACATGTTCAAAATGATATAATTCTTTCGAATGCATATGTGTGACAACAATACAGTATTTTTAAATACAAGTTTAATAACGTGTACTAATGTATACATTTTTATCCACACGTAATTCGTATGAGAATATAAACAAGAAAAACAAGCGCCACGTACAGTAAAATAACATGTTCCTTTTTTCTTAATTTTTTTCCATATATTCCCCTGGGTATCCTACTATTTTGGGAAGCAGATGATTTGTTTCTTATTTTCCCAGTGTGAACTAGTCAAAAGTTTTTGAACCGCCGTGGTGTAAATAATCTCACGAGACACATTTTAGTACGAGAATTTCATTCGAAGTTAAAATACCACAAATCACCGTAATCCTATGGTGCTCGCCGAAAAACACATCTGCACCTTATAACTCTCCAGATCTTGGATGAAGGTACCCTAAGTACAACTCAATTTCATTGAAGGTATCCACATTCATCTTCGAATACTTACAGCTCGTCCAGGGGGCCGCGTCCATGACAGACTGAAACAATCAGTCACGCAACGTAATGTAAAACACAAGGCGTGATCGCAGACACCGCACACAGCACTACTCCAGTTTTGAAAACATAGTCGCACGCTTCCGTTTAGTACGAGAGGAACCTGTTCTACCTCCAAACCAAAAATGGAGAGCAGATGAAAAACCAGATGAGCTTCGACAACAATTGAACTTACAATACAATGCCTTGTCCGCTATAACAAACACTGGTGATCATTATCAGGATGTCGGTGCCAATTTAGAAGGAAACAAAAATGTGAACCAAATACATTATTATATAACCAATTACATGAATGGGAGCGTAGATAATGAGCATAATGACCAGTCTGCATGGATTACAGGCTACGACCACGATCATAAAACAAGCAATGGTGATGTGGTGTTCGCACACAAATTAGGTAGCAATGAATATGAGGAGTCAGAATTAGAAGAAGGAAATCCACTTTCTGTTCAAGTTGAGGAGTAATCCTATAATACTGAAGATGTTTTAAAGTTGCTACCAAGGCGGATGAACAATCTAGTCTCCTGGAATAATATATTTTCATATTTAGCTGTGACAGGCAAGGTATCTTTCAATGCAGAGTAGTATGGTCTACCCATACATGGACTGGAGCACAGTAGATAAAATCTGTACATAATCACCTATTAGACTGTGCCTAGAACTCTGATAAGACTCCTTATGTGCATATCGTTTCCGCAATGCTCATTGAATCTCATATCTGATATAACGCATGATCTACCTGATCAAAGAAGTAGTGGATTCGTGAAAACATTGAATGACGGATGGGAAGGCCGAAAGAATTGTACTTGCATTGTTTTGCTCTCAGAATAGGCAAAATAGGCTATTTGCACTCATTCGCTATATGCAGATATGTATGAACATCCGAAGCGAGGTTCACCAGAGGTTATGTGCACAGAGAATACTCCAATCGTACAAGAATGACAGCGAGCATGGAGGGGAGTGTCATTATTGGTACATGACAAAATTCCATTTTCCATTCGAGACCGGGAGATTTAATTGATATACCAACACCTTTACGACGACAGAGGACCAACGGGATAGATATTTATGAATTAGGCTGGGGAGTACATGAAGATCCATTTTTCGGACCGCAATCCGATTGCGTCTTGATGAAAGGTACGGTAGGGAAGTAGTGGGGTGTGAAGGGCGCCACAAGTCCGGACATCGTCCATTAAACAAATATGGTAGGCTCTAGAATTAAAAGTAGTAGAAGTTCTGCGAAGGAGAAGACTTCATACGAACAAATCCGACTTAGGAAGTCGACATAACGAAAGTTTTCTGAAAGAAGAGACAATTTTAGAAATAGATCTAGTATCTGTAAAAGACAGCTCATGCAGAGCAGGACGGAAATTGAAGTTAAACCTGGTTACGTGCGTGTTCTAATTGGACAATTGTCAACAGCGCGAACCTCGGATATCTTACTTGTCCTTGTCGCTTCGTTTGTTGATGTAAAACCTGATGCACATGCTGAAAAGCTCTATTCGATACATCTAAAAACCGTAAGCGTAGACCAAGCGTTATCTCACGAGGCGCACACCACTGTTACGGAAGTGCCAATTTGGAACTCATATCCAGGTTTGATCTCCATTATTAAGTTAAACTTAGCAAGAGAAGTTTGAACAAAGGTGTGCTGGATGATGGCTGTCATTTCGTGGTATAAAGTATGACTTTGTATGCAGATGGATTCAAACAGCATAAGTCTCTATCGAACAAAAAGTCTGTCCACGGTTGTTATATGATGCCTCTCATCTTGTCAAAAAATCACGACGTTCTCCGACAGCAGTGCTAATTCTCTCAATTGTGCCAGAAGGACGGCTCGCTAACACAGTACTGCAAGATTTATGTGATGACTTTGTGGAATTATTGGTAATGAAGCAAAAATGGAGAATCAATGAAGACTGCTGTCGACTTCATCAAGTCTGCAGACTTATGCGTCAGAGAGTTGGGTGTAGCCACAAATATGTTGGATGTGCAGAATGGCCACCGTATAATCGAATTTTATGCACATAAATCCCCATTTTAGGTTATGCCCGCATTTGCTCCGGATTGGTATTAGTAATGGCCCATAGTGGCGTGAAGAGCTGGTTAGAATAAAACATCTATGATGAACGACACATAAAAACTATGGACAAAGCTTTCTGTTGATCGCGAGAGTATCAGTGCTGTAAAACTTTTGGGAAGACGGCAGTGCGGAAGATCGGAACTGTAAAGAACTTGGATTACGGCGTCTATTCCGAGGAACTGCCGCATTGACGGAGACTATAAAAGTTGCCGGAGTACAGGATCTATTTGAAGCCTTCCGTAGTAAGCTATCGACAGAATTAAAGAAACTTGTCACGTCGCAGTGGATGTAATGCACCCAGATGCCAGTACCATGGGAAAAACCCCATAGATGGGAGGCTGCTGACAAGTTTAAGAGTACTGGCCGTACGTAAATGTTCATTACACGCTCAAACGCATTGAAATGCAATTTTCCTCTTCTCCAACAAATAAATTCGTTTGAACGTGCAGAATATGTTTATGTACACAGTCTGGGTAGGCGTAGAAGGAGCTGCGGATTTATGAATGTTTCAATTGGCGACGACCTATCTGTTCTAATTGAAAATACTGTAATTAATGTTGACATTTTTCCAAGAACATCGAATGGTGCTGGAAGTTTGTAGATGTTCGTCATTGGATCGATCATCAAGTACGCAGAAGAGGATGTCTGGTTTTTTGTTCAACGACTGGAAGACAAATACCGAAAGCACAAGTTTTCTTCCAACCTAATTGTCTTGTTGCGGGCTCATGAAAGTGTGCGCCGGGATGCTCTAATTTACGCCTGAAATAATCATTGCAAAGTATCATTAGAAAATATGACAGTGGGATATAGCGAAAGCGCGTTGAGAGGAGGTTTGTACGTTGTGATAAGAAGGATTGACGGATATCCACCACGACAAGGGTGATGTATATACAATATAAAAATATCATCAGCTGTACAGATGTATATATTTTAGCTAGTTGTAACCGTATAGAGCCTATAATTGTTAAAGGACTAACTTTAAGAAGCCATTAAATTCATGGGTACGGCCATAATATGATAGTAGCACTGATGGTAACATTGGAATAGAGGTAGTATACCATGACATAACATTGTTACATTACCATCTTTTTCTACTGATATACTACCAGAGAAATATTTAATATTTTTCTAGAACCTGGCCATTACATTCTATTGATTTCTTATACACGGGATCATTAACAGTTCATTGCAATATTGGAAAAATACCGTACCTATGACGGTACATATGAAAGGACTGGCACGCCACTCATTGAAATCATGTCCTTTCCTATGGTTTATGAGTACGATACAGCAGTAGGTTTAAATGGAGTATCGATACCGTACCATTGAGAAAATCATTAAATCTATAGTACGATATCTATATTATTATTGTTCTACAGTCCATCAAACTTATACATTTTCCATTTCTTTTCAAGTGCAGTACCTTTGGCATTAATTGAATCCGTTATACGGCAACAATAACTTTCTAAAGAGCTAGAGGTGACGTACCTATGAAAACAAGACTTTCTGATAGAAACGTATCGGTACCGTACTATTGGAAGGTATTGATGCATTTATTACTCAACGAACAGAATCCATGTGTGCAATGGTACGGTATTTTTTAACACACTGGTTCACAACAACAAAGTAATGGTTTAGTACTATTGACAATCCATTGGACTCATGGTTATTGTACGACTAAAATCTAATGGTTTTGCACAAGTCGAATAAATGTTACAGTACCAATGAAAATAAAGGGTTTCACCACACTGCGTGGTCAATTATGAAAAATCAGTACCATTTTGTATTGTAAAAATGAAACCACACATTATTAAATTTTGTACTGTAGTTATCATTCTACTGCACACGGAGTTATAGAAATGGACCCATAGAGTAACAAAAAATTGTTAACGCGCCTTAAAAATGACACTGCAGTGGGTCACTTCACACTCTCATGGAATTATTTTTGTTTTTGCAAAGATTCAATAGTGACCCGACAGAGCCATATAACTGACCCTACGTAGGATTATAATCAAGGATGCGTTTAGTTTTAAAAATGAATCGAATTTGGAATAATATCAATAATTCGTTTAGTAATGAAAATGAACATATATTGGAATAAAATCAATACTGCATGTAGTTATAGAAATGAACATGTGTAGTATTAAAATCAATACTGCGTGTAGTTATAAAAACGAACTTGTTTTGGATGAAAATCAATACTGCGTGTAGTTATATAAATGAACATATGTAGGATTAAAATCAATACTGCATGTAGTTTTGAAAATAAACATATGTCGGATCAGAAGCAAAACGGTGCTTGAATGTATATTTAACAAATTCAGCTCATATTTATTGATATATCGGTATTGGAATTGTAGCCAATTCATATATATATATATATATATATATATATGCATTGGTTCTGAACTAGATCATGCACGCCTAGGTTGGTAACCATCTCTACGCCGGAATATATAATCAGAACAGGGAGTAGGTACGTCAGTGGCGATAAAAAGATTCTTTTTTACTCGATCTATGTGACAACCCGAAGTTACGTTACATGCATGAAACATACAAACCTTTCGAAATGTAGATGATAATTGAACTAATTTGTAAGTAATTTTTTTTGGGATTGTTTTAAGGATGACTCATCATTCTTTGACTGCTTGAGTCGAAGCGCAATCGCCCAAATTCCGGCCTCACTGATACCAATAATTTCAAGGACGCCAAATACAATTTGGCACCCCTAATTGTGGTCATTTGGAATGATAATTAGATTGTCATTGTTTCTCATACTCACAAAGCACTCTATTGAATCATCGGTTTAAATTATGTGCTGCTCGTATCTCTACTTTGTGGATGAGAAACCGTGCCGTCTGAACAACTCCTTTCCATATTCATACGGCTTCCTGTTTAACATTACATTTGATCCTCAAAAATTTCATGGAGTGATTTCAACGCGTTCTAGAATATGTTTTCCAAACCGAAATTTCTTTCATGCCTAATTGCATAACCATCCCTATTCCAGGGACCTCCTGTTTCACAGTCACTTACTGATATACCATAGCATGACAATAGTGAAGACTCAATTGTTGGATTTAGATTAATAGAGATATGGTTATTCAAGTCTGCCAATAAATTTTCATCCTTTTGGATTTGTAAATAACTGCAGTTATTACCGAACATACTCCGTCGTAAACCTTTCCATATATTTTTGTTTTGTTCTCCTTCAGAGACACAACATGGCCCTCCTATATCAACACTAGCTAACAACGATCTAAGTTTTGCTGTGAATTCAACTGATTAGAATTTACTGAATATATAATTTCCTTTGGTAATGAAAAACGGCATGACCAAAGGACTTTGAAAAGAGTCTACCAAAATTCTACGAAAGAAGTACATCTTCTTCTTGTGTTATTACGAGTGTGTTGAAAAACAAGTGTGAGAATTGAATTATAGAACCGTGCATCAGTAATTGGCACATAAGCAATTGGCATATAGCTATCTCAATATATTAATAAATACTCTGACAACAACATTAGTCCAGCACGCATTTATGAAATGTCTTACGAAGATCTGTCACAACTGATACGTGAATCTTAGAATTATTTGCATGGTTCATCTTCCGCTTCATATATTCCAACTCCCTTTTCACTTACCTTAACAGTTCCATTCCCCTCTTTCCCTTCCTTCCCCGAACATGTATTAGTTACTACTAATAGTAGTATTCCACGGACCTCATCTTCTGAAATTAAAGATGTACTTTAATATAATGAATGGAAATCAACATGGCAACATTAGAAACGTCACTACTATCGGCTTTCAAAATGTTTAGAAAGCATGTCTCGGTCCGGTAACTGTACTCCAAGAACGCGAAAGGTGGCACTTAAAAAATTCACATATTATGAATCATGTAAATCTTCAGTTATCGATGAAGACACAGAACATGTTGAGAAGGCAGCCAAAGAATTGAATCGGCACTCACACACTAGGGGAGCTCGTGGTAGTAGTCAATCGAAGGCAACTAAGCCCAGTGAGGGTGAAAGGGCTCACATGACTAAGAGCCAGAAGTGCAATACCCGTAGAAGGAAGAAATGATGTCAAAATTCTCCAGTAAGCACACCTCCCAGATCGATATAATGTTTCTTTTCACTTTTTAGATTTTTCTCCACTCGTTGTTTCTGGACATTGAATAACTCTACTGTCAGACTTATTAAATGCCCTTCTTTGTATTAGTCAACATAAATAAAATTTGATATCGTAAAGTAATTCTTCTCGTCCGTTGTTTTTCAATGAACCCGATAATATTAGTGTGATCAACAAATTTCGTAAAGATCAAATAATTAAATGTATCAAGAAAGAATTCAGTGTTGAACCTTTGAATAATGTGAAGTGATTTGTATAAATGAACATTTATCAAAAGCAGTCTGTCCAAATGGTTCAACGGTGATTCGTTGATGTTTTTGTAGATATTTCATCTGAATTTATAGATACTCTTAAAACATACTGTAACTACTTTTTCTCACAAATGTTTTATTCGAATTTGACATCACCACGTAAATTTTCAGTTTTTATTGTGGACCAAAATTGCAAGACCAAGACCAAAAACATAATGTTGTCCCTCTTCTACGCATTGGTAAACGGATTAAAGAATTGTTCGATGATTTCTTATGTAGATGCAGAACAAAAGGACTTGAGCAAGAGAGATCTGGGGGCGCAAGAAAAACACTTCTTGATTAGGTCATTTCATTTATCATGCGATTTAGTAGCTATTAAAAATGTCCGTTTACAATGTAATATAGGATATTACATAGCACACTCTGTGTTATAAAGTGAGAACATGACAACATGCTGTGTGCAATATTTTTCTTATCGGAGTTAATATTTCACATTTCAAAAATCCAGGATAATGCAGCAGCAGCAAGCAGAGCTGAAATTGTTCCTGAAAGTCATTTATTAATTTTCCATGCTGACCTGCAATTTAATCAATTCTATCAAAAAACAGAAAATCGAAGTCACAATACGTTTTTCATCACGTTTTTTGAATCTGTGTTCTCATTTCCTCCGAAACAAACCATTGCAATCACCCTTTTTCTCAATTTCAATATTTCAATATAGCACCGTACCTTCACCAGTAGAACGAAATTCTAAAAGCAAATTAGAATATTAAATGTATAAAGGAAAGGAAAAGAAAATCAAGCATATGTAGATATATAGATATATATTATAGACAAAGATGATAATGATAATAAGTGAAGAAATTGAAAGAAAGAAAAACATATCCCATTTCATCTTGCATCATCAGTATGAATCTTGGAGAAGTTTCCATTTTGAGACTTTGATTGCTGATATTTAAGTTACGGTCTTCTTATGTCGACTTTCGGTCATGCTCCTCCTCAATGAATGTCGTAAGTGAACAGAAGTCAGATGCTAAATTCCTAAAACCCACGTATGGTTGTGGTTGTACGATAGGTAAACACACTTTTATTTCATCATCATCATCACTCCATTCTTCACTTTCCACCATTTCAGCATCTTCATTTTCTATATCTCCATCCATCGCCATATCCACATCCATAATTTCCTTCCGCAGTACATCATCATCCTTCTTATCCCCATTATCAAGTCTTCTTACACTTCCTGTTTTACTTTCTCTTACGTGATCTACCATCAAAATGTCATCAAAGAAATCATATCCACTGCGTTTCAAACCCAAACCTTCTTTCAGTTCACCAGGTTGTACAGCTCATTTTTGAAGTCGCCGACAATCCCACGTCACTTCTCCATCACCGACAATTTCATCATTATCTTCATTACGTCTTTAAAAAGTTATTTTTCTTCTATGTTTTATTGGCTGTTTATCGTCATCATCATCTTCATTACCATCATTTTCAGTTTTAGTTTTGTATTTATTTTTCGCTCCACCTTTGCTACGAAATTCTAGATATTCTGTTGAATGACGTGCAGAAGGAAGTGGAGAGAGTGGAGTCTTTCCTCTCATGGGCTCCGTCATACGAGCCTTTATAGAACGTTGAAAATGTTCAACAACACCAACATTATTAATCATACCACCACTAACACTACCACGGAAATCATGGCCAGAACCGCTACTAATATGTTGTCTTAATCCTATCGTTGTTGATCCGGTTGATATACATGATCATTTTCTCGGCGGCCTGGAGACCAAAACTAAGAAGATTTCTTTTCGATATCTGAGGTAATTGAAGCATGAGGAATTCAAGTTGGTGACGGAGGCGACTGAGCAGTTAATACTTCTTCAAGGGACTACCACCTTTTCCAGGCATTTAATGGTACTGTCGTTGTAACTAGCGTAATTGTTGTTGAAGGCCAAGTTGCAGGGCTCCAACTAGAGAACTATGTGGTGATTTAGGCTGAAGTTTCTTCAGCTTGTAAAGAATAGAATAAGAATCACGACGATAAGAAACGGATCGGTAATTTGGTCTGATATTTTGATATCGATGTTGTAAAGAGTCATGTGAGTTTCCAGGTGGTAATAATGAACGATAAAAGGAAGCAGTTGATGATAGGTGACTACCTTTGTAATCTTTTTTGTCGGTAACCAGGATGAGATGAACGTGGATTAGGTGACAATGATCGTCTTGGTTAGTTATAAATTAGTGATGGACTTCTTGAACGACATCTAGTTCTATCTCTCTCAATACGTCCTTCCCATTCTATGTCACCAACTCTATCTATATTCCTGACAATGTCTCTAGCTCTGGTACTGCTCCTATATCTCTCTCTCAATATATCCATCCCTGTCCATATCCTTGTCCCTGTCTCTATATCCCATTCTACCTTTATCACTCCTTCGGTCTGGATGTCGATCCCAGTTTCTGTCTATATCCATATCCCTACTTGTACTTCTGCCAACATTCGATCCAATAACAGCTCTGCTTCTCCTAACAAGTGACAAACTTTTCTACGACCAAATCTATCAGTATCATGCCTAATCCCTTTTCATCTTCTTACTCCATTTATAACTGTTCCAGTACTACTCTTAGATAAAGTCTCTACATCGAAGGAAACAACATATGAGATAAATCACGATCCACGCATCCGTCGTTGAATCACACTCTATGTGAATTGAGCATTTGTTCGATTGTTAACACCATCCAACTTCATGATTCAAGCTTCAAACTCAGTCTTCATTTTCAAAATATGTTTCTCCTCCGTACACTTCATCAGTTCACACATGAAAAAATCTTCGTACATGTCTGTATTCACGTGCGGATTCAAGTAGCATATGCGTACCTACAACATTATTCGGTATAAACGATATAGATGAATGAAATGAATTATCGACATGAGTACTTGCAGCTTAATGCATCATGATGTCTATATTTTCGGAATGAAGTTAGTAATCAACTAGACATTTAGAACGAATATCACCTCGATATAAAACTAAATTAGAGCGCTTGAACTGTCCTGATATATTACCAACAGCGGCACAGTAATCAAGTTTGTACTTATGTTGATAATTATTTCAAACAAATAGCAGCATATCTTCTTTCACGCCCAATAACGAGAAACAAATTCGGCGCTAGACCAGTATTTCGACGACAAAAAGCTGAAAGTTTTATTTTACGTCTCTCATCGTCTTAAATGAGGTTGAAGTTGATGAGGAGGGAGAAAATACAGATTTTCAGGACGCGAAGGTTGTATTGGTTAGTGTTTGTGGAGACTTGCATGTAGTTGGGTGCGGGTTGCGAGAAAACTTGCAGAGCATTTCCTTGTTGTTGGTATTTCTGCGATGGCCGTTGCAGTGAAGATTCTGGTCAGAATTCATGCTGCGAACTGTATGGAAGAGTTGTTTTTGGCTCCTCTTCTTTCTCCTACTCTTGATTGATTGGTAAATTTAATGTTGCCTTTCTCCTTCATTAGTAACTTAGTAACCTAGCAGGATATGTCAGCAAATTGAGTGCACAGAAAATACAAATGAAAGAATTTGAGGTTGAGGAAGAGGAAGAGGGAGAGGAAGAAAATTCAAATGTTTAGGAGAAGAGGATGGTGACGTAATTTCATACAATAAACATGTAAAGAATACAGGTATACTAAATTTTGCAATTTCTATATTTCATTTATATTAAAATTTACGGGTACCAGGTCAGACGTACCAAACTTTATTTCTCCCCTTCTCCGTTCCTCCGCCCACCGAAGCTCTCTACTTTTTCTTCTCCCTTCCACAAATTTTCGAACTCCATTCATGGACAACGACAACAATCTCAATTCTAAGAGCACTGTCGTTGCCATCGGCACCACCTCCGTTAACCCAAACCTCTCCAAACCTCGCAATTTTTCCCCAGTGCGGGTGGTGTCACTATCGACAAAGACACCAGCCGCTAATGATAATGATAATGGTAATGATCATAGCATTGATAATGATAATATTCTTCTTCTTTCTACTTATAATTATACACAGCCTTGTAAGATTACTCTTGCGATGAAACGGGCACATGATGACCGTAAATCCGTAACATGATGCATACAAAACACTAGATAGTCACGTAGTGGCAGCTCACGTAAAAGAACATGCAAATGGACCAACCATGATACGCAATATAGTAACATTTATATTTTGTAATTATAGTATCGGTGCATGGTATTATTCATAAATTCCTAAACCATTTAAAAGAATGAAGTATATCATACGTGTGTGGCAAGTGACATTGTGTTTAAAACATAAAGTTAATGACAGAAGGTATGAAAAACATTATAGAAAATGTGAAATTATTAGACCACATGGTAATTTAATTTATAAAGATGGTACGGCTACTTGTTTTTTCAATACGAATTTCTTGATCGTTCCATCAATTTCAATATGCACGATCTAAACAGCGCCGTCAATACTACCACCAACTATATCACATTGATCTGCCATCCCCAAGTTGCTGTTAGTGATGATGAGTTTTGAACTCATGGACGCTGCTGATAATCCTGAACCCCCGACGGCTGTGGTGTTATAGGTACGCCTACGAGTTTTTTTTTTCTAAAAAAAAGAACTTTAAAAAAAATATTAATATTCAAAAAATTAAATTGTCTCTACTACCACTATCTCCATCATATTGATATTTCATCCTCAAGTTGCTTTTGGTGATGATGGGTTTTGAACTAATGGATGCTGCTGACAATCCTGAATCCTCAGATGGCTGTGGTGGTGTAGGTACGTCAACAATTTCCTTTTTTAATACAATCTGCTTGTCCGTTCCGTCAATTTCAATATGCACAATCCAAACAGCGCCGTTTCTACTACCACCAACTGTACCATGTAATTTTATGTCAAAGGTTTGGAACTTCCAGTCTTATTATTTATATGCAACATCAACATCAACGTCAAGTCAAGAAAAAAGATCAACACCAAGAACCAACGACATCAAGTACCCTTAAGCTTCAAAGCAATCTCAGCATCAAATTCATGTGAGAGACGCACGATAAACATTTTAACTTTTTATCGTCAAACTGCTTCTCGAGTGTAGAAGTCGTCTCTTGTCATACCTTCAACTTACAATTCTATCGAGGTGATAAATTCTAGTCATATGCAGCTTGATCATTCTGGATCAGAGAAGTTCGTCTTTATGACAATTTGAGAATAGATGGAGAAGAATAGAACGGAGATAATGAAGCAAGAGGTGAGAACGGAAATAGAAGACAAATATGTGTAATAGTGGACTGGTCTATACGTGCTAATTATTATTTATATATACAGGTGTACTGAATCAATTCCATAAATTCACCGGAATAATAATATCTACCCAAGTAACGGTCGTAAGAGTATTGTAATTTTCGAAGCAACTACATCAAATAGAAGTACTTTTCAAGTTAAATATACCATGATATCATTATTAACGAACCTCTTTAACATTGTTGTAATTAATAGATGTAGATATATAATTACTAACCGCATATTAAATTCATCCAATACTCAATTTAATCATTAATATATAAATAAACAGATCAGATATTATTATTGTTATTTATCGTAATCATTGTTTCTGATAATGCAATATAATGGATCCGGATGTATCTCGTGTACATTTATATAGTATTTTACTAGTCATTCCAGTTCATAAAAATCTCTGTCATCCCCAGCAAGATTAATTGTATCAATTTTGTCATGGTTATCTCCCAAATCGTCACACACTTCACCAAGATCAAAAACGTCCTGATCTTCAGTTATGTTTATGCTATCAAATTCATCCTGTCTTGGTACGAGACATTTCATATGCAGCGAGGATTACATCTTCTATTTACAGGGCATCAGATCAGCCATTGACATTAACTTAACTTTAATACCTTCATTGATATTGCTGTATCGACAACAGTCAACTTCAATACCTTCATTGATATTACTGTATCGAAAAAAGTCAGGTCTACAATTGTCATATTCTCTTACTATTTCTGTAACGAAAGCCTTAAGAAGAATGGCACAAGAAAATATTGCCCTGAATCTGTTAGAGAAAGAAGATAAAAATGGTGATGGGTTTTGAATGATACCATTCTAACCTAACATGCAATAAATCGGGCATAAACGTCAAGTAAATTGATTGCGCTTTGCACAGTTTTCACCTCAAACCCTTGATCGTCGTTTCCTGAATCACCTTCTTAAAACTCTCCCTTGCTGCTTCTTCAATATTCAAAAAATGGACGCGATTCCTCACTAAGAATGTGAAACATTTGTTAAGTCGAAATAAACTTGGAAAATGTCTGCATTATAGGCATGAATGTGGTTGATTTTATCCAATCTATTGTTCCCGATTTAATCTTCGAAATCTGTATTCTTATCACATTGAATCTAGTACCAAATTCATTTCCACCAACCCAACGCATTCGCATGTCATCCTGAGCTATATTACATCCAAAATTATTCCAGTCGAAGAATAGAAATCCAACTTCTTCGGGCTCCTAAGCAAGGGAACAGGTCATTCCTATAATAAATAGATCTCGTTGAGGTGAGAAAGTTTCTTGCTTTTTTCCAGCTTGTTACGTACGTTATCTATCATAAGTAGATTGTAGTCAAGTATATCTAGAACTATGAAGGGTGGGAAATCCACCTCGAAAACGTCCAGGGGATTTGTATATTGGCCGTTAGAGGCCGGGTCACAAGCATGAAGGTTACGACCTCTTTAAATGAAAATACCTGACTACCAAAACGGAATGACAAGTTGGAATGTTAAAGATTGGTAATAATCTCAAAGTGCATATTAATTTGATCTGAACAATATGGCCAATAAGACTCTAGGGAGCTCCACTGTCGACGCTGAAGGAAGGGGCAAAGTAGTCAGTGGTGGCAGGGGGCGTTGCTGAAATATTGAAGCTGTTTCAATTGATGAAGTTTAGTTTTTCATTAATTATTGTGAGTTGAGGTTGTTTGACACTCTTGGTGTCTCACTTTAGTGAAATGGAGCTGGGTGATTGGAAGAGTAGAAATCTTGCGTTGAGTGGGTTGTCACAACCGTTTTGTCTAGTGAATTATTTTCGTCGTCAATGTCTGGTGATGATTGGATATCGCCTAAAACTCGGAGGTTAAATGTGTCGGCCCCGTTGCTGTGCTGATCATCTTCTAGGTAGTTACCAGGTTCAAAATCTTCAATGTCCACCGAATCCTCCTCACAACCATTTATCACGTCTGAAAGTATGTAGATGGATTTATCACCGTTTCTCAACTTGATGGAGATGTAATTATTTGATACACCAGGTGAGAATCGATAGGAGGGGGGCCAATGTGAGAATCCACATCTGTAACATTCCTGAAGTTTGGTTCTATGGAGATGAGGATAGCGATGTGAGCGGCCACTGGCAGAAGGGCGATTGCGACTTGGATTATTTGGTTGAAGGTCTCTCGGGTTGGATCTTGGTGTTGAGTTACGATTATTATTGAATGAGCGGGAACCATGGCGGTTTTGCGGTCGATTAGCATATTGACTAAAACGCGTGGCGTTAGAAGAATCGAAACAGGGTTATTTTGCAAGTGATGCCTCTTTCTCAAGTGCAACGGAGTCGGATATTGCCGTCTTGAACGTCTGGAATGAGTGATTTTCAATAACGTCGTTGATTCGTTGATTCGCGGTATATTTTCCCAGTCGAACGTTGCAACGGCTGAAGGAAGTACTTCAATCTTGTACTATTTGTTCCGGTAGATATATACTCATTGCAGGTTGCGTTTGTTGATGTAGGAGCACATTTTAGACGGGCCAATACCTTCATCGAATACTTCATTTTCAATCGTGAAGGTTTGAAGATCAAAGCGGTCCAAGGTAAGTTGGACTTTCTTTTGACGATCCGCTGAGTCGTATTCATCAACTATGATCTTCGTAATAGTCGAGAAGGTCATGTTAGAGCGGTAGTTTGTAAGATAAAAGGTGCCAGCGGATTCCCGTAAGGATGTTTACGAAAAACTTGCCTGCATTTCTTGTGACAGGTTAAGCTGGGATGAAAATATTTCGTAATATCTAATCATGTTCGTGACGCTTTCTACAACTTTATCAGAGCAGGTCTTGTCGTTGAAATTAGCTGCTATTGATTGCGATACATGTCCGGCGTTCATATGTTGCATCCCAGATGTATTAAATGAGTCATGATCTGCTGGGTTGGGGTGATGTTGAGAAGCTTGGTGTTCATCAAGTTTGGTAACGTGATAGGGATCGAGCGGGGGGAGTTCTGGTTCTTGACGGGGATCTGGTGTTTGAGTGCTGGTTTCGTGCTGTGAAGGCCTAACGGATGGTGAGATCCTGATGCAGGTTCAGGTAAGTTGAGAGTAATAGGTACAGTAGATTATGTTGAGTTATGGGTCACAATTTTCTGGGCTTTCTGGTTCGGTGTGTGAGGGGATGACTGAACTAACGTAGTAGGTGCTGTTAGGACAACGAGAGGTATTGTAGACCATTGAGTTGTTTTTCTGATACGGTTGAGTTGTTAGACGAATTTTTGTATATCATCAAGCACAATTTGAGTGATGCTGACAAGCAAAAGATGTGTCACAAACGTATCGTTTATTATATCTTCGTCCCGTAGTCCCAAAGGGGGAATTGATGCGAGAGTTGGGTCGAATAAAGCATATAGTTCTGTGATATCTTCAAGCAAACCGACTAGAACCGGGGACATCCAGAAGTATTCATCAGTAAAAAGATGCCGT
>JAULBU010049904.1:0-13036 GCA_032358235.1 Odonthalia washingtoniensis | reverse complement strand
GCTGACATTGAATGGTGAGGGTTACTGGACTAGAAAAGGTCGTACACAGTGCATAGTCTAATGGTTTGCGATCAATCGGCTTGTATAAGAAATAGTGCTCTTGGTTGGCCTGGTTCTGTTCATGACAATCGAGTATGAACTATAAGCAAAACGAATTCGAATCCAGACGCATATTTTAACGAGAAGCAATATTTTCTAGGAGATTCAGTATTCAAAGTCTCCAGCATCATAATTCCGGCTTTCAAGAAACCATTTGGGTCCGACTTGGATAGGGAAGAAAGCGTATTTAATACTTTGCTGGCGAAGATACGAATTAGATCAGAACATTGTATAGGACTTTTAAAAGCGAGATTTCAGTATTTGAAGACAATTCGGACTCTCGTCAAAGACAAGAGTCCCATGAAGTGGACCAACAGGTACATACTCGTTGCAGCTGTGTTACATAATTTAATGATAAAACAACCAAGTACTGATGATTGGTATGGTCAAGAGGAACACGATACCCTCAGGGACGATGAAGAACTAAATAAAGTTTCTGCTACACCAAATAGCGACGAACGACGCAAACAATTGTCTGCGTATTTAATAGAGAATAACTATTAATTAAGTGAATGGTAATAATATATTAATATCTTCCTCTGGTACTCCCGTTTCTCATAGACTTTAGCTCTCTAAACCAAGCTCGGCTTTTAGTTTTATGTTGAGAAGGTCTGCTTCCAATTCTACTTTTTTTACTGTCGCCCCTGCAATAGAAACATTTGCTTCAACTTCCTTATTTCAAGCTGCTGCTTCAATGCTCTTGTACTCGCGGTCAAACAGCATTTTTTCTCGTTTTAGGTCGTACATTTCATCAATAGAGATTGGTTTGGCCTTTTTATCTCGCTTTCGCAAAGAAGGAGGTCGGGTAATCGAAGCATCGCTAGATGATCGTTTCGATGGTAGTTTTGTTGGATCCCTTACATGATCATGTTTTTCATTTGACATCAAACTCTCCCCAATTTCGTCTTCATCGTCATCACTTTAGTCCCATTTAGTCCCATTTATTTCACTGTCTTTTGTTTCATTTACGTCTTCGTCAGAATATATCATGACATCTTCTTCAGTGCTGATTGGTCTGACACATGAAAGATCTACCATGATGGGTTCAAGTTCGTAAAAGTAAGGACACATCTTTGTCACATATGCTTTGATACTTTCTTCGTTGTCTACACCAGTCCCAGTGCCGTCAAGTTAGTCTACATCTTTCTTGAAAGATGTTTTCATTGTTGTAACTTTGTCAACAACGTTATTGACAGATCTGTTTGTCAGAATACCTTTGACCTTCGTAATCTCCAAAATTGATGACGCCAAGGCTTTCTTCGTGATTCCACAATTCTTGTCTGCACCTCTCCACTTTCTTTAATTTCCTTGCGTAGTCAGCAATCTATCAAGATGGATTGTGAGCTAATGGATTGTTTTGGCCCATCATTATGCCACAAGACTCGCCTGTTGCTTTTTCCCGCGCTATCTGCAGGCGGTTTCATTATCTTGCTGTAGCATCGTTTAACACAAGCACCCTCTTTGTACCCAGGTTCCACGAATGTCTGGATGGCAAAGAAAACCATGTGAAAGTATGCATCCTTTTCACAAAAAGTACATCGAACGACATCTACTTCAGAATTGGTTCCCACACTGCAAGGGCTGTATTTGCATTTTTTGTCCGTCATGTTTGTCTTACCTGTCATGTTCTTCGTTTCTTCTATGTTCGTCTTGTCTGTCATGTTCGTCAAACTTTCTGCAAGCACATTAGAACACATTAAATGTAAAATTTACCCTTCCTAAAATGTTTTTCCATCCGGCAGTGATCAGTACGAAATTTAATACTGATAGATTGTTTCTTTTCCCATTTCCATTAGCCAATCAGATAGACCGAAAAATAATTTCCGATCAGTACAAATAAAAGTTCCTTCCGTTCAGTGTACTTGAATACCCCTATTAGGGGTATCCAAGTACACTGAAAGGAATAATTTCTTTATTCTGGGCTATTGGATTGATTACATGGTTCCCAGCCTTTGCCATTTGCAAAGTGTCCAACGTCACCTCTTCATTATTATCGTAGTACTTCCTAATTATATTCTTATCTAAGTAAGCCTTTCTATTGGCCTCATTAGTAGACGGTACTTCTGACAAAGGCAGAGACGATGCCCCAAAGTCAGGTTTGCCAAATTAGTTGGCGGTAAATTTCCTAACGTCGTGTGGCATAACTGAGCGCTTTAATTAACGTATCTCATCCCAATTATTGTCGCATGAAAACTCCTTGGCATACGCGAATTCGGGACTACTTTTCATAAACTTGAAAACGTGATAGCGTGTTATGCGGAAAGTTGACGGAACTGTAAAAAACTTCTCCAACATTTTCTTCCATGATAACGAACTAATGTCCACGGAACAAACGATGTGGTTTGTCGAAGAACTTTCATGCACTACACGCATCATGTCTTTAGGCGTAAAAGTGTTCTATTTTTTCAAGCATCGTTTCACAAAACCGAATGCCCCGTCGCACCTATTTTGTGTGTGTCCGGCAACTATAAAATGCAATGTAATCTCACCCTCTTCTTGTGTATGTCAATCGCCATAAAAGAAACCAAAGCATATATAGATTCTTATTCTGCCCTCCACAATTATCGGCGTGAGAAAAAGTTTCTTCACTCTATCTGCAAACGTACTTCGTTGATTAGCCAAGTGAACCGAGTGATATAACATAGAAGCAACTTCAGTACCTGTTTTTCCTCCTGACCAATGTCCCTCAGGAAGGCAATATGTATCTGTATATTAGAAGTTTCTGACAAAGACTCAGAAGAAGTCAAATTTCCGTTCAGTCACGAAATACAGTTTTCCTGGTTGACGTAGTAGTTGGGGAACCAGTACTTTCTCGGCAAAATCAAAGACGATGTGGATCACATCGCCATTTGAATTTGATTGTACAACGTTCTGACATTCTCAGTAATTGCTAAACTCTTTCTTCGCTTAATCTCTGTGATTTTGTTTAACAAGAATAATGAATTCCTTAGAATTTTCATCGCATGAACTATTTGCAGTATTTGTAAATATCGTACAAGTGTCACAATAATCACTTCCCGGAATACTGATACGCAGTGTACGTCTCTGGTTGAACCATAATTTATAAAATGCTCTTTTACTGAGTTCTTCGGTAGGATGCGAGGCAGTATAAATTCCATGATGTCGAGAAGCCATGTAGAGATCCATCATGTCCATCCAGATTTCCATATAATCTTTATATACATTTTCTTTAGTGACATCACTCTGTAACAAATGCAATGGTATATCGGAGGTAGACCCCCTACCTGTAGGACATATAAACGCGTTGTCTTCAGCATATCTACCTAGGAATGTAATAGAAACAATTGTATGAGGTGTCAAAATTCACTTTCGTCGTTGCGATAGGTTCGGAGAGTAAATGGATGGGTCAGGGTTACGCGATACTCCAACAGCATGAGAATTGATACTTACTGGATGCATGAAAACAGCAGCTACGAAACAGGAACGATAAATTTGTCGTCCTTTTATGGAATAAAATTTTTGTATTTGTTGAGTTTCAGGATTGGTACCATGTTTTCGTTTACGAGTAGATCACCTAGTAGGATTCCAGTCATTCAAATAATTATAGTCTGATGCAGGTGATGTCAGCGGTAGCAGCATGCACTGAACTGAATGAACTCTGTCTTGTTATTTCTTACGCGCAAACGCGACAGTCATTCGTAAGAAGTCGGAAATGTTGCAGTTAGGATTTCGTGCGCATTGTGAAGTGTAGGTGTTAAAATGACGCTGAGCGTTCAGTTTGGCGTCATCATAATCATCATTAGTATTGTAGCCCTCTTCGGCTGCACCAGGTGGGGTTGAATGTACTTCAAGTTGTGATGAACCGGGGGTACTCATTGCGAGCAAGGTGGGTAGATGAGTGAAAACGGCATGAAGTTGTTTTTGGAGATGAACATTTCACATAAGAAAGAATCTTTCTGATTTGCAATTGTCTCATGCTTGCAGACGAGTTCTAAAATTAGAATGATTAAGAAATGATATTACTTAAATTTTTAATTTTAAAATTAAAAGATAACCGTTATTCCAATTGTCTATCTGATTGGACACACGCAAAGAGCAAGTGTACGGCTTGACAGTGATATCAAAATATCAAAAGTCCAAAATGCGCAAATTACAAATTTTAAAATGGGTCACTACACATTTTGTAATCAAATTTGGCATTTCATTGCAGAAAAGTGACAAGTTGATGAATAGTCGGGCAAAATAGACGAGATAAATAAAATGGACAGTTTTCTCAGCATTTTTCCTGCAAGTTATACGTTTGAAGTAATTTATCAGTTTTGTACATCTCGTTGGCGACCCACCTCTCTCCTGAACACATTGTAACTTCTTCACATCGTAGAATCCCATAGGTTCAAGACCAAATGTCCATCAAAAACCTCCACAACATGTTCGAAGTTATCCCTCTCGAAGACCCCCTACATCTGATACTACACCGAGTAACGCAGGGAGACATTCACGATTTACTGCAGAGGAAAACATTATCATCCTCCACGAGGTGGCTACGTCCAATGCGCACATGCTGCATTTGGCGAGACTGGAAAAAGATATGAGGAAAAGGCCACTAACGGAAACACAAACCCTTTTGTTGCGCAAATGGCTACGTGGAAAAGCGATAGGTACAAACGTTTGAAAGAATCATTCGACCGCGACGGTAACAATAATCAGAGAATGTATGGCGTAGGAGGGGAGATTGGTGAAATGGAGTAGTTGCTTATGTCGATGAGGGACGCTGGGATGATTTTTCGACCCAGAAAATTGACAAAAATTCGGCACAACGTGAAGTGGACGGTTAAAAGGAAGATATTGGTTTTTTAGTTAACAGATCGCTTTAGCGAGCTACTAATGGTGATGAAAGCGATGGTTCTGCGGATGAGGTTGTTGAACGTACCAAAAAGGTACAACAGGTCAACAATTACGATGTCAATGGTGAAATAGAACGGTTTGAGGCACAGTTGAGTGAGGCGAATATGGAACATGTTGCGGTTGACCGTGAAAGACTGGAATTTGAATGTGAGTGTTGCGAAGAAGACCGCACAGTGCGCGGCAGAGAGCGTCAAGATCGTCATGAGGAGCGTGAGAAACAACAAGAACTAAAAGTTTCAAGCTTCACATACAGGAATTAGAGAGAAAGTGAAATGGTCCTTGTGCTCTTATTTGTTTCATTTTTTCATCAGAAAAATGCTGTTTTTTAGACTTTTTTGTTTCAACTTTAAGCGTAATATAAATCGAAAACGGCGAGATGATGTTTGGGATCGGTGAGTTTTTAACCATTTCTTAGTATTGAGACGGAGAAATAATGGGGAAGAGTAGTTGCTTATACTCCTGTGCTACGAAGATTCGGAGTTTCATAAGTTCTTTTTATTCAAATAAGTGATGTCACATTTTGTCAAAGTTTCTTTGCGTTTCAAAATTAATTTTGTTTTCTTTCAATCTTTATGAACCAAATACTCTCCCAAAATAGGAGTAATTTAACCAAAGTAATTCGAAACTTGATTGCGATATATGTAATTGCGCATATTTACTGAGTACCATCGCTGCTAAATATAGGGATCCAACAGGAGACTCAAAGAAATTCATCTTACGCTTGTAGTCTACAGTAGTGAAGTACAACTTGACTTCTTTAAATATCCATTCTACTGTTATTATTACTGCAGACATAGCTTTGTTGAATGAAATATGTTGCGAACAAAGGTTACTTACCTGGAATGTTACCTCTATAAACCATCGCCGATTATAACCAGAATCTCCAAACAAACATTAGCGAAAACAATTGATACCAAGTATTTGACGCAAATGGTCATTCAAATACCAATCAATGTCCCATCTATGAATCCAACCCAATTAGGTAAAGCGTTAAACTTGTCATGTATTGCCTTCCCATACTCTTCAGCCTTCTCCGCTATAAAATCCTGGTCTATTAGACTTGTAATGAGATGAAGACGGGTCCCGTCTTCTCCGGGAGACGAAACCCGTCGAACAGGTGCTCAATACTCTCCCAAAATATCTCTGAAATCTGGGAAGCATGCTTCCCAAACAACAGTTCTAGTTCTTTCAATCTTGAGGTAGATGCCCATCTACGTAGTATAATGCACGTGACAAGTAACGGTGTTACTGCGAATCTGTTACTGCTTGTACAAGTTTGGTTGGGGCCATGATACTGCATGGATAAATTAATATTGCAATGTCTGCTTTTTTGAAACGGAAATGCAACAACGTATCACCCTCCGTCAGACCATTACAGTTGAAACTAAACTGAACTACACTTATACGGTTTCTCCTTTCCAAGTGCAACCTTCGCTCTCCCTCCTTCTGTAGCAAACGCTGAGAAATCGATGAAATGGATGTTGTAGGGTCACTGTGTATTGCAGACCATCAAGACGACGGCAACATGCGTACATGAAAATGAAGCGCCTTTCGTGCCGTGCAGTGGACGTTACTGTTGTGATATCGTTGACGACCACTGGTCATTTTTGATGAATGCCTAGAGAGTGTTTCTGGTTTTCATTTGCAAACCAACCTTTTCAGTTCTACACGCAAATATGTCTACTTAGATTTATCACGCCCCTTGCGTAATACATTTAAAGTTTTCTGCAATTAAATTTATGAAATCATAATTCGGCATTGTTTAATTTCTATTTCTGATCTTTAATGACAGAATTTCGTGAGGAGTAATTCCACAAATTGCACCAACTCGTCAATGCAACGAATTTTCGAATCTCAGGCTGGTCGTGGGACGGCCTGTTTTACTTTACAATATTTTAAATGAGCATCATTGCCATTATAAGGTAAAGTTAATTTTTATGCGGGAGTTGCACGGCTACAGTACCTATTTCACAAACATCTGTGGCCGCATCGATAACCAAAGGGAGGTTTCTGGCCTACGGTAGCTGATCGGATACATATCAGCCTGCTATGTCCTGAGGGCTTGCACGTCTACCAGTATCTTCTTTTCACAACATGTGTTGGGAGAAAGGCTACCGAAGCGGCGGTTAATGGCCCATTTTACGAACATGGGTGGCCGAAAGGCTTCCAAGGAGACTGCTTGCCTATAGTAGTTCATGTGGGTACGTTGGTGAAATACAGAAGAACGCGGGAACTTCGGTGTTCTGGAGAAATATTCGGTGAAGGAGAATGATCCGGGACTAAGCACACATTGCGACCTGATCCAACCATACGGTTCACCATGTATTTTTTTCGGTACATCATGAACCTACGGGACATGTAGACAGACTCCTGGAATGACGCAAAGTGTCTCTGCGACCCGTGCAGGTGGTTACAGCTTATGCACTGTTAGGGTTTCGTGGGAAATATCAGGTTGTAAAAAGAAACAATGGAACTTTGGAGTTCTGGGGCACACATCATTACTGATCCATGAAGAAACTGGAACATCGATGAAACGTATACCACATAAATTTTAAGGATAGAAAGGATAATCTGATATTAACTACCCCACGTACCAAACGTGACCTGAAAACGTAATTTGCTTCACTCATAAGCACAAATATTTTGTCCAGACTGAGCATATTTTGGAACATGTACGGGAATCATGGAGGAAACGGAAACTTTAGTTACTCGGCATAATTTGCGAAGTATAACATGGGAAACGTGAAATAAATGGATACTTCGCCACTGACGTTTATAATGTACGGCGTAACAAAGTGATGAAAGAAATCTGAGGATACCACAAAGCGCAACAGGGATCTATTCTTAACTTGCACAGTGCTATCTTGATAATTTATATGGGGCAACTTCGAGGTCTCTAAATAGCCGACAAAGAAACATTTACTGCCTAAAAAGACAAGTAAGAAGTAAACATATCTCGAGAGCGACAGAAAAGGTTCATACGCTTTCATGAATAACGACGTGAATCATATGCAATCAATGCATCCTAATAATCGTAAGAAAGGTTTGGGAGATGAAAAGGTATAGTTTCTGGCATCAATAAATCGATAACGGATTGGTCTCATGGCCACAAAGAATTATTAAGATCGGTAAACAAAGTAGGTTACAGTACTAAAATTAAAGTTCGTTTATTTGAAATTGAAGGGACTTACATGATGTACAAGCACAAACTACAAATTTTCTGTGAAGTGTATGGAATACCCAGTAACCAGATATTAACGGATGAAAAAGATACTATCTGTTTATCCATTTATACTCTTCGGTGATACCTACGGTCTAGTAGACCGTAGGTACCACGGAAGAGGATAAATTATTTCCAACAAGGTTCCATATATTGCAACAATTTAAAGCTTTTAAGCTCAACAAAAAAAACAAAGAGAATTTACAGCAGCCCAATGACAATTAAAAAGAAATATATATGTCTCCGAACTCCAAATATGGAACCGAAAGAATCCAGTTATACTGTACTGGAACTTCCGATACCAGCTAATAAAGGTGGCATTTTTTTTTCCTGTAAATATAAAAGTCCTTCCCTTAATTTAAGGACGAAGTTAAGGTTCTATAGATCCTACCGTTTCACAGTGATTTTGAGGAAAGCCAAATGATAGTCTGACGCTCTTTCTAATACCGAATGAAGAAGGAAATCCATTTTCACATACAACAGATTATTAGATAGATTCAAATACTCGGTTTTCCTTCAACGAGCGCTGACCGAATCACACCTAAATCGTTTTATGACAGAAATTGATACGTCTGTGTTACAAGTAGTATAACCATTCCATTTTAAATAATTCCGACTCTAAACTTCTTCCATAAATTAGCATTGCGTCGACCGGCACCGAAGGCGCCAGGGAGCCCACTTGCCCATCAACTATAATTTAGAGAGGTAATCGTTTACCTAACATGAGACGGGCAGTTTAGACTGGCAGCAGAGTTCATGCAACACGTTTCCATATCCGAATTTATAGGTGAGAAAACTTTTCAGTATTTTGAAAACGTGTTCAAATTTTAGTGGGCCTCCAAATTCTGTAAATATATTTCGTAGCTAAGATTATCCTATGCGGATATTGAGGAAAATTGAGCACACACAGAAGATAGATTGGATGTCGGCAGACGAGGGATCTTCCCTCTTTTGACGACAGTCAATCTGGTCTAACGCTTCTCACACCATACCCATGATGGGTAGGTTGGGAGAAGCGTTCGACTGAGGGAGGAAGTGGTGGAGAAGCCAGTTGAATCAGCGACCGACTTATTTAAGTCAAAAGGCCATATACTGTAGTCACGTGTATGGGATACAGTTCGCCGCCCAATTTCTGGTCCGAGGTATTACAAGTTTGATCTACATAGAAGAACGTATCACTGAAATTCAGCAAAAGAATTGAGGCTACATTACGAGATGGATCCAATCGTCGGCGATTCACATGATATTCATACCGATGATCATGTCATAGCACTGGTACTGGATGGAATTCTACTAGGATTCGCATTATCATACAACTATTAATGACAGGAAGAAGTCCAGTACAAACCCAATATGAGAAAAACACTGAGACTTCAAAGGTGTATTCAAAACGTTCAACAAAATGAACGTCGCTAATGATAGAATCTACAACGACAGCGATTTTGAAAGTCGATTTTGTATGCCATGCAGTCTCTATGAAAGACTATGCACGACATTAATTTAAAGGGGATTGATTAAAGAAAGAATAGATGTCACAGGTAAAGAAGTGATACAACCAGAAATGAGAGTTATTATTGCACTTCGAATAGTGGCAAATAGAATGTGTTTTGACCAAGGAGACGAGTTGTGTGGGATGTTGGCATCGTCTGTTATATTGAGTTTCAAGTCATTTTTAGAGAAAATTGTAGCTGGAATTGGTAAATAATACATGGATAATCCAAATGCCGTTGATTTTCGAAGAATAATATGAATTAATGAGGCATGTGGCTTTCCAGGTTGAATAAGGTCATGAGATTTTCAGCACTGAATGTGGAAGAAATGCCCTGTGTCGTAGGTAGGGTAGTTCAAAGGTAAATAGAAGAAGCCTACTATAGCCGTGTAAGCTATTACAGATACAGATTTTGGGATTTGGGAATGAACTTTTGCATCATCAGGTGGTATGAAGGCCTTTAACATTTTGGATAGTTCAAATATTTGCAATATATTCTTGAAGGAGATTTTATTGCCAATTTTGACTACATGGTCAATAATAGTTCACGAAAACTACCATACTATCTTGTTGATGGTATATATCCAGAATGGGCAATATTTATTAACACCATTGTGCAACCTATGAGCAAGAAATAAAATTAATTTGCGTCCACCGAAGAGGAATTACGTAAAAATCGTGAACCGGCTTTTGGATTTATCATGTATCGATGGTACATTTTGGTAAAGCCATGTATGTTTCCGAACCAGTAATTCATGGACTCTACAATGAAGTCATGTATAACGCTCCAACCTATCATTGTGGAGGTTCGTAATGATGGGAATGAGAGTTAGCTTTGGAAGTTTGGCAAAGAAACAGCCGAGAAGGGAATGTTGGCGAAAATGGAAAGTAAAAGAATTCAAATGTAGATCACGAGGTAGGATGGAGGAGGAAGTAGGTAAACTGGTAAGAATGTAAATTTGGGCATGACATGTGGGCATTACATGTAGGAAGTCAATAGAAAAGAATGTATGAAATCGTTTTTTGCTTTTCACAAAAATTCGATCTCGTCGAACATATGTGGTTGTCACTAGGTAGCGGCTGTACTTCAAGTAAGTTAGAAGAGATAATTTAGTTCAATAAGGAAGTAACGCGAACGCTACAAATGGTGGTCCGAGGTCTCTGCGGCGCTCCAGAATACCACCCACCAACTTCTAAGATGGAGTTTCAGTATTCCTTGGGATTATGAAAAGTCAACAGACGCTTCCACCCAAACTTCAAAAATACAGCTTCGCCACTCAACGAATTTTTGAAGAAGAAAAATCCAGACTAGTTACCGTTAAATGAGGATCAATTTCAATCATTCCTCTATTTGATAGAAGCAGTACAGTAGCCCCTCTCTAAGAGATCCGGGCATAAGAGATCCGGTTCGTTAGGTGAGCCAGTAGATTTACTTGAAGTATATCAAATTAAGAGGAAGCCGTTAAACATCCAGAAATGGTGTTTTTGGGAATGACGTCAACACGTGGAACACGTGCACAGTACGTCATGCCCTTCTGATGAAAAGTCAAGTAAAGTGGTTTGATTTGAAGCCGGAGCAGAGTCCCGCTTCGCATGTGCAGCCTGACGAACCTCATATACAAGCCTTACCAGTATTGGAGGTCCCACACCTTCGGTCCGAGCGTCCGTCAAAACTGTCCGCAGCCACTCCTCGTTTTTTCAAAGTCTTTCATAAGTACCTTCACTTGCGGCCGTCTCCTCCTCCCGTCGCATCACGTTCTTCAGTTCAGCCGTTCTCGCCGCTATCTCATTCTGCTCAATAATTCCTTCATTTTGTAATGATTCCACAGCCGCAATGATTGCATCCAGGTCACGCACAGAAAGTTCAGCCGGTCCTACATATCCTTCCTCTATTTCTGAAATCCAATTGTTGACAGAGGCATACAGTTCCTCGCTAATGGGCTCCTCCGCTAGGTCGCTCTGTACACGTAGCGATTGAAATTCACCATTAAACAAATTAATGCCCTCTCTCTGCCTCTAATCACTTTGCAACTGTCCTTCTGTAGTTCAAGAACTTTACGAGACTTCGGGAATGCTGATTGTATCGATTGAAGCAACCCGCGACGCTCGCGCAATTTCTTCGGCTTCTATGCCGGGTGTGTGTGGGTACAACAATTTTCCAGGCTCTTCAATGATGCTATGATTTTTACTCATGTGACAGTGTTGAGAATGCCCGATCATAGCCAACAGATAATGGCTGTCTGTTTTGTGAGCTTTAACATGCCGTAACGAAGAAGCTGCATTGCATCCAGCACATGCGCGAGGTACCCATATTTTAGCCTTGCAGTCCCAGCTCTTTGCTGTTTTCCTAGAACCCGCAGCTCGGCTCTGTCTGTCAATTCCTCTATCATTTGCCGTAAAAGACTCGCACAACTGTGTCTTTTCACGGCGGCGATAATCCACTGATCCATTGGCTGATAAATGAGGGTTACGTTGGGAGGAAAGAAAACGTACTCAACCCCTGTAAGTCTGGTAGACTTTTCCCATGCGCACTGCAGTTGTTGCAGATCATGCATACATTGACACTTGTTATTCGACGAACGGCAGGGTACCAGATCTTCTCGAGATAATGCGCCAACAAGATACCATCCATCCATGCGTTGCATTGAGAGCAGTAGAGGTTTTCAACTCGGTCGCTTGGTTCTGCTAGGTCAAACGCATTCGGTCGTTTCGATTTGCCGATAACCAAGCACTCGAGGATGTGCGAGGCATCCGCATTAGTGCAAACTATGAAGGTGATTCGTTTCTTTGCTTTCATTGCCTTAACTCCTCGTGCTTCCTTGCGGGATTCTTCTGGAGCAAGGTATGAAACATTGGGTGAAAGCTGGTACACCAAGCCACTCTCGTCTTGATTTTAGATGTGGCACCGTTCATACTTTGCTATAGTTTTGCAAAACGTCAGCATTGCGTCCCTAACATCTTGCACATTCACCTGTCATGCCTCGCCGTGTTAAAGAACATTGCGAAGTGCATGGCGTCTCAAAAACTTTTGAAGCCAACCCTTGCTCGCCTTAAAAATCTCTTCGCTAATGTTATGTTTTTCACGTAGCATCCGGTCCTTGGTCTGAATCACTTCACCTGTCCCAGGCAATGTATTCTGACGAGCAAGGGTCACAAACGATAAGAGTTCTTCCTCTAGAGATTTGTAGTAAGCGTCATGAACTCGATCTCTACCATCATCGCCTTTAGGCATAGACTGCAGTTTGGATTTCATTCTATAGAACGACTTAAAAGTGCTCAGAGGTATTTCAAAGTGTTTACCTGTGTCAGACATTGAGCTGCTTTCGAGTGAGTCATAATAGTTTATGACTGTCTTGCGATAT
>JAULBU010049893.1:0-13037 GCA_032358235.1 Odonthalia washingtoniensis | reverse complement strand
ATATCTTATTTTTTTTCACCCTGACTTTTTTGCATTTTCCCATGTACGTTAATAAAAAAAGACCTACATGACATGCGTGTTATATAGTATATATAATGTATGTCATATTGTATGTCCCATATCTTTTATCACAAACAATGCGATAAGGATATATGGGACATATAATACGACATACATTATATATACTATATAATATACTATATTATATATTCATTATTTCATATTTATATACCCATACGCACCGCATCCCAATGATATACGCAATATACATACCCACATTTCTGATATGTTTTTCATAAATTATCGTAGTATACGGTCATTTTAAGTGCACATCCCGGATGTTCTTTGGATGTCATATTCAATTTATCTTCCATGAAATGTGGATTTTGTAATGACTACATTCATCCGAACTGCGAATATCGCAGTTCGGATTAATGTACCCATTCAGTTTCCGTTCGGGAATCGTACATTCTTTAGAATAAACCTACGTGTCACTTCCAACGTTTCCAGTTCGTACGGAGATTTCTATTGCAATTTATTTCGTTTAACACAGTTCACTATGAATGCACACTACATACATTATTAAACCATTGTATTTTTTGGTACCGTGTCACCCCACCGGATATTCATCTGTCACAGTTATTGGGGACGGCAAACTACGAAAAGCATACACACCCATGAAATTGTTTTTGAATGTGTCATACAAATAATCTACAAATAGTGAAAGGGCCTGACGGTGTCATACATGCAATCTACAAATTGTGTAAAGAAAGTCAATGTGTCATACAAATAATCTAAAAATACTGTATGGGCCATGAATGTCCCATACAAATAATCTACAAATTGTGCAAGGGCCACGAATGTGTCATACAAAAAATCTACAAATACTGTAGATTGCTCAAATATACACTGCCATTACCTTCCAATCGGTGAACTGTATAGTGTATGTGGCGATTGGCCCTAACTGCGCCATTAGAAATGGGAATTTCATTTCCGAAAACACAGACGATGATGTTGACATCACACTTTTGTAGTTCATGTTTGTCTCTGAAATCTTGTTTGTTCTTTCCTTCATTTTGTCATTTAAAATTGAATGTTTAAAATTTTGCCACTGTAAAGCGTACACCAAATTGCAATAAAACACGTGCCACAATTTTCAAAAGTAGATTGTTGCAATAAAAAAAATGTGCCACATCTTGCAGCATTTTTTCTGATTTGTACCACAATGTGTAAATTTCTCATAATAATAATAATAATAATAAAGGAGAAAGTTATAAAGGTCACGTAACTTCCGAGAATGTTCACTGTAATCACGTAATTTCTGGAAATGTTCATAGGAATCACTATACTTCTGAAAACGGTTACAGTGATCAGTAAAGGTCCAAGGAATGTGCAGCGCAGTCACGTAACATTTTGTAAATGGCTACAGCAATCACATAAAGCTTGCCAGTGAATTTTATCTTGATCCGAATCCAAAAAGCAAGGTATCTACCCGAAAATCGGAAATTTCAATTTCCGAATTTGGAAGTTAGAAGTTAATAAATTAAAATTTAAAGTAAAATTTAAAGTAAATTTTTATAATTTTTAAATTATCCAAAAGTTTTTGGGCATTTAGATTATTCAGAAATTCAAACGACGCCGTCCACACTGTGGACGGCGTCGTTTGAATTTTAGATGGCATCTGTGAATTTGTGTTCCGTGTGAAAAATCATAAGACGTCCCGACACGTCTTTAATGTAACCCTTTTTTGACATCAGTCCCTTCTGTAAAAGTATTTTCTTTGAAATTCGCGTCTTATTCCAATCCCTACATGTCCTAAATCAACGGAAGGCGCCAATACGACGACGAACATCGAATCAATGCTTCGTTACGGCATCAGGCGGATCGTTCTCTTCAAAATTAGCCGGCTGCTTCGGCGATCCACGTACACTTTCAGCACTGCGGCAGCTTTCGACAATAATTTCAATCGGCCAAAGTGTTATTAGTAGGGATAGCGCTGAGTTTCTTACATGCGAGAAATTTGAATGCTCAGAGAAGCTGCCAATAACAACTGGGCGCCACTTATGCAAAATATTTGACAGATTGGCTGTCGGTTTTTCGTGTATTACGGAGTGCTGTGGACTCACTTTATGGAGCTTCAATGATACTCAAGATGAAAACAAGTGGATTTGCACAAAGTGTTTCCCATTTATTTGCACCGTAACTGGAATCAAAATTAGAAGTATTGGATCAACATCATATAGTACTTGTATGTTAAGACCGGTTATTTCTTTACATCAAACATCAGGGTCCCATCTATCTCGTTCATTTTTATGATCAATTTTATCTCTGTAGTTCTGTCGTTCTCTTCCTGATTCATTCATAGGAAGAGTAATTAAGTCTGTCATTTTCTTCATTGATGGAGATCCACATGATGAAGTAACTTATTTACCATGTGTTTGTGCTGCACTGGATGAAAAATGTTGGAAGGTTAATTTGATTAAATGTTCTGGTTCTTATATGCGAATTTCACTTCTCAATATTGCACAAGAATCCCATTGCATATCTCAGGAAAAAAATTAATCAGGATCAACGTACATAATTTGATACTACGGTTGTACCTTTAATTGATGAAAATGAAATGTTTGTGGTGGTATTTGCAATAGCACCACCTCCTATACAATATTTGCACTCTGTCAGTTATCAAATATCGGTTTCCGATTTCACTCATGGTCGTCACCGGTCGCTTGCAGGTATTATAGGTTCTCGTTATACTTTAAACCCGAATATAGGAATTGTATATCTAGTTCATATTCGTCATCTTTCCGATGAATCTGAGAAATCATGGGAAATTTTAAGCAATTTTACAATTGAATTTCTACCTGAATTTGATTCTGAAAAACAAGTTGATTGTGCTGATGATGACAAAGGTGTTGCAGCAGCATTTAACACTAGTTTCCAATATGAATATCAATGTTATGATTAAAAACATCGCCCAGACTCCCTCGAAAAGATAAAACTACGTTGTTGAGTTAGTAATTCATACAAGCTTGCATTAAGAAGCAAAACAATTTTTGACCTGGAAAATTGTAAATTTCAAATTGATCCCGATGTTCGTAATGTTCTGTCAAAATTTCCAGGTCGTGAGCTGTATCCAGTTGCTTGTGGCTCACTTCGAGAAATAATGGGTAGCTCTCCTTGTGAATCGGGAAATGAAGCTATAATGGAAGTTCGTGAAGCAACATTTACAAGTTCTTTGATCATGCTTGCAAAAAAATATCAAGAAGCGGTTTGATAAACAGAAAATTGCTGCAATGTCTCATACAGGTACATTCCACCACTTCTACGTGCTGATATGGATACAGAATTTATGCCTTCAATTTATTTTGGACCCAGGCTTGTACAACCAGAGATAGACATGGAATCGGCTACAGTCAAATCAATACGCGTGCGAAGAAGACTACAAAATTAATTTCGATTCTATTCAAAATGCGAATAGGGAATCTTGTGATTGCAATGCTTCTTTAATGTTTGGGTTCCATGTGAACACCAAATTGTAGCTTCTCGTTCCATTGAAATATCTATTGAGGATCATATGCACACATCAGATGTCACAAAATCATGTAAAGAAATATACACAAACTTATCAATTGAGATACCATCTTCCTTTGAAATTGACGAATTCCCTCAATTACATGATAAAACGGTACGTCTTCCTCCATTTCTTAAAGCGAAGAGGGGAAAACAGAAAAATCAGAAACGGTACGAAGGTGTTCTTGAAGATTTTCAAAAAAAAGTAGAGTTACGCATTGTAGTGTTTGTCGATCATACCAACACACCGCAAAAATTTGTGCTCATAAATTATCACAATCAATTTTTTTTGTCATTATTGTAAGAAAACAGTGCGAATTTTCATTTAATAACATTACTCAGAAATTAATTATTCTGTTTTTATAACTTTTAAAAACATGAATTTCTAAATTCGAAAATTAAAATTTCCGATTTTCGGGTAGATACCTTGTTTTTTGGATTCGGATCAAAATAAAATTCACTGGCAAGCTTTTGTGTGGTTTCTGTAGCCATTTACAAAATGTTACGTGACTGCGCTGCACATTCCTTGGACCTTTACTGATCACTGTAACCGTTTTCAGAAGTATAGTGATTCCTATGAACATTTCCAGAAATTACGTGATTACAGTGAACATTCTCGGCAGTTACGTGACCTTTATAACTTTCTCCTTAATAATAATAATAATCATAATAATAGTAATAATGTTCACATTAGTTAATGTCGACGCGAGCAAAGGACATTTCACTAAACACTGTAAGCACGTACAGTGTAAGAACAGCTGCAGATAGAGTTAAATATCACCTCCGTCGACTTGCGATAATCGACGAATGATGACAAATGGAAAAGTATATTTATACAGGAAGCATTTGTGTGAGCGATTTCTATAAAAACAAAACAATTGTAGTAAGAACCGTTCTAAATTTCAACTGATTAAAAGTCTAGATTCTCATACCAGAGGTGGCTATAGGCAAAAAACAAGAACGTCAAAGCATGATTTATCTTCAAACATCCAGAGAAATGATCGAAGATTCAAATAACAACAAACGTATGTCTTGTCTTCGCGGTTTTAGATGGTTTGAACTGGGGGAGGATTTCAACCTCTGGGTGTTTAATTTCTACAACGAAATGGTGGAGAAAAAACTCCACCAATACTTTTCATATGATACAGAGTCACAATCACTTGCGACCCTCATCGATGATATAAAAACAAACAAACTAGCCATTGCTACCGAAGGCGAAAGAGGAGAGGCAACAGAGGACGAAGAAGACAATAAAGTCTTAGCCCGAAGCTACTTAGTCCGCTTTCTCGCACCACAAACAACACGCTCTTTAAGTGCAATCACAGAAAATGTAGATGTAGGTAGTTTATGGAATTCTCTCTTATCCCAATGCAGATCCAAAAATACACACACACTACGTGAAGTATATCAACAGGTAATTAACATAAAAATGGAAACAACAGAAAGCTTCATCTCATATCAAGGCCGAATACAGGAATTAATGTTGAGACTTGACGAGACGGCCTATCTACTGTCAGATACACACAAGTGAGAAATATTGACGAGGGGGCTCCTTGACATCTACAAACCTCTAATACGCACCATAAATGTTTCTCTGGAAGAAGAACCTTTCCCAGTACTCGCAATGAAATTACAAGAAATTAGCACGAAAGATGCGGGAGATCCCAACATCCCAATTGAAAAGCAAAGCAGAAAGTGCCTGACAGGAAGTCTAGGATCGGCCATGCACACCATCGACAGCAGTAGGAGTGGATCATCAGCGCGAAAAATCAAGGGCAGATGCCATTAGTGCCAGAAAACAGGTCGAATAATGATGGATTGCAAAAGCAAAAAGAAGGGAGAACGAAAAGCAACTGCGAAAGCATCGGACGGCGCCAATATAGCTGAAGAAAAGTTCGCTTTCTTGTGCTCAAAACAAATAAATGTTTCTAATGGACAATTAGAAGAATGGATCGTGGACTCTGGTGTTGTCAAACTTGTGAGTTGAGTTTTATTTTTGTAGACACAAAAATATATTGTACTATTTATACAGAAAACAAATAATAAAATGACAACGACATCTCACAGTGGAGTTCATTAGGGTCAATCAAAATCAAATCAATCAATAACTAAAGTTGGTCAAAATTCAATCCAGTCCAAAAAATCGATGGGATACAGTGTAATCAATGCTTTCCAGTTTACTGTAAGCACTTGAGCGCTTGCTTACATTTTATTCCCTCGATTTTTCTGCGCCTTTGGCGGGCCGACACAAACACAATTCAACATCCCCTTCGGTCGAGTGGTTCTTCATCATGTACTCACCGAGCATTTCTTTGACAATGTTTCGCAAACCCGAAGACCGCAACCTTTCACAACTTTTTCTAACTTCACTGGTCCAAGTGCTTTCATCTGCATGTCAGCTACCATGTCTTCTGTTGCGCAGTACTTCAAACAAACAATTCCTTCCTGCACAGCTTGTTGAGTGAAGTGATATGATCTTACATCAATATTCTTCGTACGGCGGTTCACTGTTGTATTTCCTGCAAGCTTAATACTACCTTGATTGTCCATTAGCACAACAGTCGGCTCATCCATCTGACAAACAACACCAATAATACAAACCAGACGCCGTATCCATATGATTTCTTTGACACCGGAGCACAAGCTTATGTACTATGACTCAGTTGATGATAATGTGATAATGACTTCTTAATGTCTTGCATACTAATTGGTATGCAAGACAGGAAGAAGTCGTCGCATTATCATCAACTGAGTCATAGTACATAAGCTTGTGCTCTTAGGAGACCGAAGCACCTCCCATCATTACAATACATCCGCTCATAGACTGCCTATACTCTTGGCCTCCTGCCCAATCTGCATCAACATAAGCAGTTGGAGTGAGAGACGTATGTGTACCACCATCGCTTAGACCCAAATGTTTGGTGTGAATAACATACTGCAACAGCCGTTTCACAGCACTCTAATGATTAATTCCAAGATTTTCAAAATACTTAGCCAATTTTCCAATAAAAAATGCGAGGTCTGGGTGTGTCCCCACCATCAAATACATCAATGACCATATGGCCTCTCGGTACAGCTCGTCGCATGATCCATCAGATATGGTTAAGTCAACACCTGCGTCTACTGGCGTAACAGATCCTTTTTCGAGACACATCCCAGATCTGTTTATTACTTTCTCCGCATATCGTGACTGACATAGGCTGAGAGTACCATTACATCGGTTGCGAACAATTTCATTCCAAGGATGACATGTGACTCTTCAAGATACTTCATATGAAATTTGTTTGACAGTTCCTTCTTAGTTATTTGCATAGTGTCCATGTCACTGCAGGCGATAAGAAGATCATCTACATGTAATTCAATCAGCAACAAATCGTTACCATCATGGCGCACATACATTCAATCGTCCGCCGAGTTTCGTTGCATACCTAGATCTTGCCAAAAACATTTATCGATTGCAGCGTACTATTGTCTTGGTGCTTTCTTCCGGTCATATAGTTCCTTCTTCAACATATATACGATACTTAATGGGCCTCCTTCTTCGAAACTTTCAGGCTGTTCCATGTATACTTCTTCATTTAGCTCACCATTTAGGAATTCTGTTATCGCATCTATCTGATGAAGGTGAAGATCATTAACAGTTACTAGTGCTAGAAGAACTCGTATTGATGTGAACTTCACAACCGGTGCGAACGTTTCATAGTAATCTAAACCTTCAATATGTGAGAAGTCTCGAGCCACTAGCCGAGCCTTATACCGTATTCCGAGATTTCCATCTGATTTCTGTTCTTCTTTGATTTTGTAAATCCATTTACAATACATTACATTTCGAGTTTCAGGACGAGGTACAAGAGTGCCAAAACAGGCCACTTTAGTTCGCTATCCAAATAAAGAGTTCTTTATCAAAGTAGAAAAGTAGACAACAGATTAAAGAGTCCTTTATTAAATAGCAAGAGAAAAATAAGAAAAATGGAAAGAGAAGCTAATCCATTCATTAGTCGGTCCGCGAGTTAGGTCAGTGTAATTTAATTGACTTCCTGCTACAGTTAAGTAGCTTTACGGAGATCTATTGGGAGGCACAATAGTGTCTTTATCGACTTCGTTTGATGTCGATGGCGTTCAAGTATCTCTACATTAAAGATCGCCTTGCTTATCGCAATTGATGATTAATCGATCGGATAGCGTGTACATTTTTTATCTCTCCTTGCCTGTTGAATCGTTCTCTCAAATAATTCGTGCTTGGGGAAAATCTGGAGGGGTTTCTAGTTGTTCGTTAAGGTCTAACTTTATTATATTATCCAGCGTCCTCAGGGTCAACCAGTATTTATACTGGTTCTAGCTTCTTTCGAGATCAGATCTGAATCCGACACGTGTATAACAATGATATCTATTATCAGAGTAGGAATGTGGTAGTCATTACGGTGAGCGTCTAATAGTAAATAATACACGTGTCCATAATCTGGTCGTAGTAAACAGAAAAATATGTGTGCTGGAGTAAAACAATGAAATACTGTGTCAACTGTATTCCGGGTCACCTAGTACAGTGTCAGAGAATACTGTGGGTAGCTAAGTGCTGTCCGAGGTCGCCTCTTAGTTACAGTGTCAGTGTTTATACAATGTACAGTGTACAGTAATTCATCTTATGTGGGTTTTGTTACCTACCCTCTTTTGTTTCGTGCCGATTTTATTTCTTCCGCTTTATCTCCTTCGAGTACGCCACCGTACTTTATTTCGATCATCCGCGCCGTTTGTTTTCGCATCCTCTCATCGTTTCGATCGCGTCACGTATACGTTCATCATCATCATCTGAGTACGTTGGTCTTCACGTATGCGTTCATCATCATCTCAGTACGTCGGTATTTTGCGCTCTTCGGCTTCTGTGGGTTGTTTCACACAAACCGATCATCTGCGTCATCGAATCATTTCGACAAAGAGTCCAGGTATAGTTTTTTATCAAAGATTCGTGTTCAATTTTCATGGCACCTTTCCAAATAGTGGATTCAGATCCCGACGTTGCCTGAGAGAATAATCGAGGATTATCGGACAATTCAGTTGATATTAGAGCAACATCAGCTTTGTACCTTCTCGGTTTCCGATGTATACGAGTGGAACGTCAGACAGAACCAGATAGTGGATTCTCTCCATGTGTTGCTTCATCTTCATTTTCGATTTCCACTGTACCCATGTCAGATTCTACTTGCAGTCGTTGTTCCTCATTTGTGCTCGTACCTGCACCAGTATACAAGTCCTCAGGAATTGTCTCCATTTTCAAGATTGGAGCTTCAGAATAAACTTCTTCATCCATTGACAAAGGCGATCCTTTCTCATCAAAAACTACATCTAGAGTAACAACAATCTTTTGCGCCCCAGATTCCACACTTTTTACCCTCGCGATTCTCTTACATATTCTACCATTATTGCCTTTCGTACTCTAGAATCTAGTTTGTCTGCTCCCTGCGTTTTTACCTTGAACAAAAAACGGAAAGCAAATACACGAAGATAACTTAAATTTGGCTTCCGACCGTACATTACTTGATATAGCATGGTAGATTAATTGAGTCCTCTGGTTTTCACGCGGTTTTGAACGTGCACAGCTACACTAAGGGCCTCCGCCCAAAACTGTTACGCAATATTATTTTGGTGCATCATTGCGCGCACTAACTCAATAAGGGTTCTGTTCAGTCTTTCCGAAACTCTATTCTGGTATGAATTACTAGGTGCTGTCAGACGCTGCACTATCCCGCGTTTGACAAGGAATTGCTTCATTTATTTGGACAAGTATTCTCCACGGTTATTTGACTGCAATACCTTCAGTGAATTTCCGGTCTGCTTTTCAACCGTGGCCAACCATTTAGCAAATGTATTTAACACATCCGATTTAGAACGAATAGCATATGCCCAACAGTAGCGGGAATGGTCCTCCATGAACATTACAAAGTACCTAGAACCACCAATGAACTCTACTGGGAGCTTTCCACACACATCAGTGTAAACACGATCAAGAATACCAAAGAAACGGTCGGCCCCTTGCTTCGTAATAGTTTCCCGACTGGTTTTGCCGAAGACACAAGCAGTAAAGTGAGGGACGATTTGTTTTACATTCGTAGAGATACCAGATACAATTTCTTTACGAACCATTCCTCTAATTCCATCCACATGAACGTGTGCAAGCCGCCAGTGCCACGGGTTGAGGTCCATCAATAATGTAACATGTGGACCATTTTCGGTTGTATTCGAGGATGTGTTTAGAAAATATAGACCGTTTTATCGAGTACCGTGAGCAATGACAACATCCGACTTGGAAATATTGCACTTGTTTCCTTCAAACTTGACAGTGTGATCTCCATTACTTATGATACCCACTGAAAGAAGATTGTAACTCAGACTTGGAACTTATAGTACATTTTGTAGGATGCATTTGACTGTTCTTCCTGATAAGGAAAGAAACAAGTTGATAGATCCACCTCCAAATACTTTTAGACAGGACTTGTCGCCCATACTAACATTGAAAAGAGGAACCTCTTTCAGATCATAGAATAGGTTCTTGTTGAAGGACATTTGGGATGTGACACCGGAGTCTATGGTCCAAGTAGAATCATTTGGGCATTTCTTTCCTTGATTGGGTTGATTTGCAACCAAGCAGATATATTCATCTCTTTCCTAGTGTGATGCCACATCGTCATCTCTTATTGAAGCGTTTCCAAGAAAACCCTTTTCGACAGGTTTGAGGTGTGGGTGCTTCGTCCAACAGGCCACTTCAAAATGTCCACGACGGTGACAATGGTTACAAGTTGGAATTTAACGGCTTCTTCGAACTTTCATTGATTGGTTAACTAGAGCAGAGTCTTCTTAGGGAGCTTCTGGTATCCGTTGGATCATCCTTGCTTCTTCTTGCAAGAGACGACTTTTCACAAAATCCAAAGTGAGTGTCATGTCGTCTGCTACAGCATCAATAGCTACAATTAGGTGCTCGAATTTTGTATACAGGCCGCACAATACTGTCATGGCCAATTCCTGGTCGGAGATTTCAACATCCATGGCTCTGAGGTCTAAAGAGAGTTGTCAAACTAAGTTTATGAAAGGCAAAATACGTTCGTTGTCAGCCATCTTCACTGAATAGAACTGACGTCGAGCGTTGAGACAGTTTAACAATGTCTTACGTTGGAATACGTCAATGATTATGTTCCACATTTTAACCGCAGTTGTGACACCGCTGATCTGATCCAGATGGTCATTGTTGAGTGTGAATCCAATAATTGCTTTTGTTTTGGCATCAGTTTTCTTCCATGTACATATCTCGGCAAGGTCAGTCGGGATCCGGATAGTGGATATGTGTCCTTCCAGTTCCCGAAATGCGAGAACGAGTTGAACTTTCTGCTTCCAAACATGAAAGTTGGAATCTGCCAACTTCTCATTCTTGAACACATGGTTTTCCATTGAGGCGAGGTGAAGGTGACTGTGAAGACGGGACAAGAAAAAAACGTTAAAAGAAAAAACTTTTTTTGAGAGAGATGCAAGTAAATCACGACACAACCACGGGAGACGGGTGGAAGTGACAAAGACATCGAGGGAAAAAAGACAGCGGTGAGACATCAAAGTAAAGCGGTTAGTGTGTCTGGGCCCATAACCAATGTTGTCAAACTTGTGAGTTGAGTTTTATTTTTGTAGACACAACAATATGTTGTACTATTTATACAGAAAAATAATAATAAAATGACAACTACATCTCACAGTGGAGTTCATTAGGGTCAATCAAAATCAAATCAATCAATCAAAATCAAATCAATCAATAACTAAAGTTGGTCAAAATTCAATCCAGTCCAAAAAATCGAGGGAATACAGTGTAAATAATGCTTACTATTTACTTAAGCATTTGTGCACTTGCTTACACTGTATTCCCTCGATGTTTCGATGCCTGCGACACATTTCAACATCTGGTACATCCCATCATTATACGAATGATAACAAAAGGCTGCACAGAAACCGAAAGAAGTACATCGGCACGGTCACAACTGCCGGAATCCAAAAGCTGGTAATAACAGAGACAGGGTCAAATGATGATTTTGGAGGAGTAAAAATGGTCTCAGATATGGTCAGAAGTCTACTCTCGATCGGCCAAATGACTAAACAAAATTCAATCGTCATCTTCAAAGACTACAAATGCATCATAAAGAAAAACGGTGAAAAAATTGCGGAAGGAAAACGTAGTAAGGATAACCTATATAGAATTCATAGTTCAAATAAGGTAAACACCGTAACCGAAAACCATATTCAAATGGATAAAGAAGACAGTGATGTAGAAGCTGACTCTTCAGACACAGGCATGGAAGATAGCTATGTCAGCTACGAGGATAAAAATTCTCTTAGAGACTGGCACCGAAGGTTGGGATATCTATCGGTAAATTGTATAAAGCATCTTGTGAAACTTGGTACACTCCAAATCATACAAAAAGATTTAAAAATACTGCTAAACTACATAATCTGTGCATAAGGGAAAGCACATGCTGGCGGATACATAAAACTACCTAAGCGCCCAAAGGTGAGAAGGAATAAACCAGTCGAACTGGTTTATTCCGATACTTGTGTCCCATTTTCAATACCTGATGTAAATGGCGAAATGTACTTTCAAACTTACATTGATGATTTCTCTCGTCTAACATACACCTCCCTCATGAAGACAAAGACTCAGACCATGAAAAACATCTAAAGATACAATTCATTTATGGATATAAGGGGTTATGGGATTCAAACATTTAGAACTGATCGAGGCTCGGAGTACGTATCCCGCGAAATTCAGGACTACTTGAGAGCGAATGTCATTGAACATACTCCTACTGGTCGCGTGGAACATGCTCAAACGCATGTAGTCGAAAGAATGAACAGAGCCTTAGTATAAATGGCGCGCGCAATTCTCATCGATAGTGGTTTAGGAAATTCATGTTGGGGCCATGCTGTTCCCTACGCGACTACGATTAGAAACAGATTTACTACTGGTACTTTCCAGAGTAAGGAAACACGTTATGGGGATTCTTCCATAGAGCTGCAGACCTGAAGGTTTTCAAACCGTTCGGTTGCTCGACACTCCTATATGTGCTACTGGAACTCAGAAAAAAGTTGGATGTCACTGCTGAGAGAGGTTTTCTGGTCGGAATGGCTGAGGAGCAACTATGCTACAAGGTTTATTGCAACTCTACAAAATGTATCGTCCATGCTCGTGACGTTCCTTTTATAGAAGAGCCAGACGAAAAGTTTGTAAACGACTCACATAAAGAGCCCAAAAAAATTGGAAGATCGACGATAAGCCATCTTAGAAATCAGCAACATTTCAGCCTTCAAGGCAAGAAACTCAAAAAAACCAAAACTTGACAAGCAGGTTATTAAAAAGGTTAGTACAAGTGCCTACAAACACAGTCCCCGCACCTGAATGAAGCAACTTCAGATACTAACACGGAACAGGTAGTGCACAG